>ML369789.1:0-58203 GCA_005239525.1 Nicotiana knightiana | reverse complement strand
AGCTTAGAGTTTCATTCTGAGTTCAGTCGCATAAATTCAAAAGATACATAATCCCCCAATCGTTGTCCGAATGAAGTACGATGGAATGTAATTCATTCAATCAGTATTTGAAAATCGAGCTGGGACACCATGCTTCTGTTAAACTTTGGACCTCATTTGATTTAAAGGGGGCAAGCCGCTATGCTAAATTGGTGTCTACAATGAAATGATTAATATCTTTTAAGGGGGATGCCAAGCATTTGCATTGAAATTTAGGGATCCGTTATGCCTTCAGGTTTGCCACACCTTCAAGTTATTATGGTCTACCTTCATGACATTTCAAATTCAGAGAGACCTGCACCCAAGATATTTGGTGAGAATGAAGCTCTTGAATTTCAATTTTTGAAAATTAAAAAGGTCTTACAATCTCAAGGCTCCCACACCAGATACAAAGATTTTGTGAAGTCGCGCTAATTTGAAACTGTCGGCATATCAGGAACCAAAGTTGATTTCAAAATATTATCTGAAACTATTTTTAAGGCATTAAGTTTTGATTTTTGGATATATTATAGATTTGGAAGTTAAGTTTGTAATGGATCAAACGGTTTTGTGATTTCGACATTCCTACATCAAGATACAAATATTTTGGTGAAGCTGTGCAAATCTGAAATCGTCGACCTGGCAGAATTTGAAGTTAGCTTCAAAATAATATCTGGGACGATTCTCAACGTGTTCGATTTTGAATTTCGGATATGTCTTAGATTTTGAAGTCTAGTTTCCATAAAATTAAACGGTTCGTGATTTTGATATTCCTACATCAAGATAAAAATATTTTGGTGAAGCCGTGCAAATCTGAAATCATCGACGTGACAGAATTTCAAGTTAGCTTCAAAATAATATCTGGGACGATTCTCAACGTGTTCGATTTCGAATTTCGGATATGTCTTATATTTTGAAGTCTAAATTCCATGAAATTAAGTGGTTTGTGATTTAGACATTCTTACATCAAGTTGTACAAATCTGAAATCGTCGACGTGGCAGAATTTAAAGTTAGCTTCAAACTAATATATGGGACGATTCTCAAAGTGTTTGATTCCAAATTTGGAATATGTCTTATATCTTGAAGTCAGTTTCCAGGAAATCAAACGGTTCATAATTTCGACGTTTTTACGCCATGACTTTTTTGGTGAAATTGCGCAAATCTGAAACTATCAACGTGTCGGAATTTGAAATTAGCTTCAAAATAATATCTGGGAAGATTCTCAAAGTTTTTTATACCAAAATTTGGATGTCTTAGATCTTGAAGTCGAGTTTTCAGGAAATCAAACGGTTCATAATTTCGACGCTCCTACACCAAGAGATGACCTTTTTGGCGAAATTGCGCAAATCTGAAACTACCCTTAATATATCATATCTCAAGACTAATCCTACCAAGCATGGAAAAGGCAAAGTCTTTAGCTTAGATAATTTAATGGTTCATGCCTCAGATAAAATGAAGTTATATCTTCAAACAAGATGAAGTCATTAGCTTAGACGGTGTAATGGTCTTCGCTTAAGACAAAATAAATCTTTGGCCCAGACGGTGTAATGGTCCATGCCTCAGATAAAATGAAGTTAAAGATTCAAGAAAGATGAAGTCATTAGCGTAGACGGTGTAATGGTCTTTGCGTCAAATAAAATGAAGTCTTTAGCTCAGACAGTGTAATGGTTTTCGCTTAAGACAAAATAAATATTTGGCCCGGACGGTGTAATGGTCTATGCCTCAGATAAAATGAAGTTAATCTTCAAACAAGATGGAGTCATTAGCTCAGACGGTGTAATGGTCTTCGCTTCAGACAAAATAAAGTCTCTAGCTCAGACGGTGTAACGGTCTTCGCTTCAGACAAAATAAATCTTTGACTTGGACGGTCTAATGGTCTTTGCCAGAGATAAAGAAAGTCAAGTTTTCAAATAAAACAAAGTCTTTAGCTATTCGTTGTGAACTATTAAAGATCCACCACGAGCTTTAAGAATCTTTGCACGAGCTTTTATGGGTCTTCTCCACAAATTTTAAAGATATTCATCACGAACTTTAAAGGCCTTCGTCTCGAACTTAAAGAGGACTTCGTAATTTGACAAAATTACTGCATCAAATTACTTCTAAAAATAAAAGAGACAACAAAGTAAAACAAAGAAGAAAAGCGCAAGAAAAGAAGAAGAAATTACATTCGCGTCAATGCTTATACGTCGTCAAAAGTAGACCCAAAGTGGCTTGCAGATACTGCGAATTAATGCTCAACAAAACGAGCACGGGGTTTATATAGATGGTAAAAATGAGCATCAAAGCACTTATTTCTCGATGCGGGAGTAATTGTAGTGGCAGTGACTACTACTTGTTTCCGACATGGACTTGGTGGAGACTCTTCCGTGTTTAAATAGAAGTCAACCAAAGTTATTTGGTTTAAAAAAGAATTTGGAAACCTTCGACATCAAGTTGTGCGGTAAAATAGGATATATACATATTCATTAGAAGTAATTCTTACTGATGACTCTAAAGAATTTATGAGTAAAAAAAAAAAATTCAAATGAAAAAGGTGGTCACATGCAGGGCATTGTCCGTTAATGTTTCAGTATAGCAAAGGTGAAAAACTTTGTTCAAATGCCAAACTTTTCAAGCTTACGTGGCTTTCCATTGTCATTTTAAAAAAATGAATTAATATTATAAACAAATTTCAAGCAACTGACAAGATTTTCATTACAATTAAATATCCTAGGCTAGTAAATTGGGGGTTCAAAATCATCTCATTAGATGTCTTCATAATACTTCAATCCTTGTCTTAAGTCCGACATGTTTATAACCGACAAGTTTTGAAGTAGGGGGTATTTGTAGGCATATAAATTTTATTAAAATTAAATTCGTAAAATAATTTGGACTATATTTTAAATTCAAGATATATAAGTTCAAATAAATTTATTGGGCTAATATAATTGAATTAATTATATAAGTCCAACATATAAATGGATTAAATAAATAAGTCTTAATTCATTGGGCTAGTCCATTTAGTTGGGCTACAAATGATGAGCTCACTTCCTAAAGCTCAAGATGCCATCTTCCTAGAGGCCCAGTTTGATGCCCGCGTGTCAAATGGCGTGGCACGCCAAGTCAAATGGAAGAGCCAATAAGATCATGCCACGTGTCAAAATGACAAGGCATGCCAAGTCATATTAAAAGGCCAATGAAATCGTGCCACATGTGCAAGTGATATGTTCTGGCCAATCAAATACGGCCATGTCACACTTCAATTTGATTGGCCGGAAAGAGTTTGTTCTTATCACAATTACTCCCTTCCACAACTATAAATAGGGGTCTTCATAACTCAGAAAAGACACCAGAAGTTATAACAAGAAGCAAGAGAGAGCTCGTGGATCAAACGCCGCAAATTTCTATACAAGTTTCAAGCTTCAAGCAATCAAGTTCAAGCTCAAGAACGAAGAACAATTCAAGTATTCAAGATCAAGAGCGAAGTCAAATAAAATACAAGGCGTTCAAGATCAAGGCTACTTGTTCGTGATACAATTCGTGGCAACGATCAAAGTGTTCGCGACGGATAAATCAAATTCAAATTCAAGATCAAGCTCAAAAGCCCTTGAATTTATATTGAAAAGAAGAATCAGAGGATTCATAGAGATTGTAACGCTCAAATATTTGAAATCAAATACTACGATTGTTGCGATATTTTTCAGTCTTGATTTTAATTTTCTCGACGCAATTTATTGTCTACAAGTAGTATTAACACACAGTCTCACTTTCGGTTGGTAATAGGTTTTTATGACTAACTGTTGTTTTCTTTCATTGTGGATCACCTTACTATCTTGTTGGTTTTATTCTGTTTTTATAAGCTTTTTGGTATTGTCCCTTCTTGTCTATATTTTCATTAATGTGGTGCTTATTCTTTCCTGAGCCGAGGGTTTATTGAAAACAACCTCTTTATCCTCACAAGGTAGGAGTAAGGTCTACGTACACACTATCCTCCCCAGATCCCACGATGTGGGATAATACTAGGTATGTTGTTGTTAAATTAAATATGAATAGCAATACTAAAAGGTTTTTAAAAGGAAAACAATTGTTATGCAATATAAATTTTTGAAGAAAATATCAATAAAGAAAATGTAGACGTATGCAAATCCCAATACTTTCTTGGTCCACTTATATATTTTTTCTTCTTGCGCGAGAGAAAGCGTTATAATATACATATACTAAATCTTTGGCTCTTGAAGTTGCTAATTTTTTGAATCAAAGAATAAGTACTCTAATTCCTTTCACAACAAGATGAGGAAGCTTGTCGGGAAAGTAACTTGTAAGACAATTTTTACAGTAGGGTCGAGATATCTTGATTTTCCAAAGAAAATTATTTCATTTGAACTTTTGAAGTATCTTTGGATGTAAATGAACCTATCAATGAAGTCTCTCTATTTTCATTAGGAGTACGCCTTTGAATTCCATTTTTACCTTGAATCCTTGATTCATGATAGTATTTTGGAACTAATGAGTGTGCCATACAATGCAAAGTGGTGTTAATTTTGATCCACCTAGCCAAAAATTTCTTGAATTGTATCAAAAAAGTCCGATTGATCGGTAATAAGATCCTTCTCCTCATTCTTAAAAATAATTTTTTTCACTTCCTCAATCATTGTATCATACATGTCATAAATAAAATGCAACATTGGACAATCAAGATCGACACTTCTAAGCATAGAACAATAAGTTATGTAATTTTTAAAAAAGTAATCAATACTATCCCACCATTCACCATTCATGATAAGAAATTCTATTTTTCGTTTTTAGCTTCAATTTCTTTATCTTTCATTCATCATCCATCTCTTATAAGGAATGATAAATGATAGGGTAACATTGACTACTTTTTAAAAGTTTACCTATTATATCTATGCTTAGAAGTACCGATTTTGATTGTCCAAAGCGCATCTTTTTATGACATGTGAGATGCAGTGATTAATAAAGTGAAGAACATTATCTTTGAGCACGATGAGAAGGATCTATTACCGATCAACGGATTATTTTTGATACAATCGAAGAAATTCTTTGTGGCAAGGTGGAACAAAAGTAACACTCCTTTGTTGTGATGACCTAAAAGGTCATCTTATGTTTTAAAACTCAATTATGCGCTCGTTAGCCTTAAAAATCTCATTTTTACCCTCTTCGATTTGTGTACGCAGTCCGGACGTGTTTCCGGAAAGCTTTTATGTGGAAAATTGAAGAAATAATGATTTTTGGACTTAAAAATAATTTTTAGTTGACTTTGGTCAATGTTTTGAATAAATGGACCCGAACCCGTATTTTAACGGTCCCACTGGGTCCGTAGTAAAATATGGGACCTAGGTGTATGCCCGAAATCGAATTCCGAGGTCCCTAACTCGAGATATGATTTTTTGACTAAAATTGAAAGATTGAAAAATTATGATTTTAAAGAATTTACTTAATGTTTGATCTTGTTGATATCGGGCCCGTATTTTGGTTCCGGAGCCCGGTACAGGTCTGATATGATATCTATACCTTATCTGTAAAATTTGGTGAGAAACGAAACTAATTTGACGTGAATCAAACCTTTAGTTGAGAAAATAGTAATTTTAAAGTGTTCTTGAGAAATTCGTAGGTTTTGGTGTTAAATTCCTAGTTATAGGTGTTAATTTGGCGATTTGATCGTACGAGCAAGTCTATATGATATTTTTAGACTTGTGTGCACGTTTGGTTTGGAGCCCCGAGGGCTCGGGTGAGTTTCGGAAGCCACGGATAGTTTGAGACTTAGAAAAACTGATGTTTCTGCTATTTTTGGTGTGCTGCCACTTTGTACTTCGCGATCGCGAAGACACTCTCACAATCGCGAAGGAAAAACGGGGTTGGGGAGGAGTTTCTTCTACACGAACGCGGAGGCTGGGTCCCGAACGCGAGGCGATGGGGGCTTTACCCTTCGCGAACGCGACCAGCCCAACGTGAACGCTGAGTGTTAGGGACCTGGGGAAGGGGTCAGTCATACCTTCTACACGAACGCGAGAAATGGTTCATGAACGCGAAGGCCAGGGGGCATAGCCTTCGCGAACGCGAGGAGGTATTCGCGAATGTGTAGGCCTTTGGGCTGCTGTTCTTCGCGATCGCGACAGGTCTCTCGCGAACGCGATGAAGACGTGTCCAGTGAATTTCAAAACAGAACAAGAACAGGACTTCATCCCAAATTTCATTTTCATCACTAGAACTCGACCTAGGGTGATTTTTGAAGAGGGAATTCGACACTAAATCATAGGTTTGCAGTTCTTAACTCATTTTCTTCAATTTCCATTATCACTCATTGAAATCCTAGTCCTAAATCTTGTTCTTTAAGGGTAGAAATTACCTCGATTTGGGGTCGGATTCCAGAACTAATTACATATTCGGACTCGGGGGTGAATGGGTAAGCGGATTTTGGTCCGAACTTCGAGTTTTGACCAAGCGGGCCTAGAGTCAATTTCTGACTTTTAGGGGAAAATTTCGGAAATTCTATAATTTTGTATTGAAATTGATTTCTTCTGCGATAATTGATGTTATTAAGCTAATTATGACTAGATACGAGTGAGTTGGAGGTGAATTCTAGAGGAAAAGCAGTACTTGAGCAGTGAGTGGCCTGCGGATCGAGGTAACTGTCGTGTCTAACTTTGGCTTGAGGGATTAGATATTAATTGACTACTTGCTACATGTTTGGTTATTTATTACAATATATAGGTGAAGTGACGAGCACCTATGTGTTGATATCGAGTCATAGCATGCAAGAGAATACTATTCTTGTAATCATTGTAGCCTTTAATAGATTTGTTCATGCTGAGCTTAGCTAATTGTTTTGTTGGGCTACTCTCATCTTATTTTTACTGAAACTGGTAATTGCTGAGTATTGACTCAATGTTGAGATTGGTATTGTGCTGTTGAATATTGAAGTAAGACTGATTTATGATATCTCTATCTCTCCGTTGTTTTTATCTTTGTTTTGGTGAGGAAGAGTGTAAAGAACGAAGGGTGATGCCGTGCAATATTTGTGAGTGAGTGTTAATGCACGAAGGGTGATGTCGTGCCATGTCTAGTGAGTGATAATGCACGAAGGGTGATGTCGTGCCATGTCTTGTGAGTGATAATGCACGAAGGGTGATGCCGTGTTATATTATGAGAGAGCTAATGCACAGAGAGTGACGTCGTACCGTTCTATTATTCATATGGTGAGATTGAGAGTAAAAGCACGAAGGGTGATGCCGTGCAATTTCCTTTACTTTTTTACTTGCTTATTTCGTTTAAGGCATATTGATTGATTCTGTCTTATCCATGTTTCTTATTCTTTATATTGTGAACCCTTAGCATGTCCCCTTCCCATTATTTCCTGCTCTATTTATTTTCTTACTGTTGTTGCTACATGTATAATTATACTGCATAAGTTATTTGTGGGTGTCTTGTCCTAGACTCGTCACTACTTCTCCGAGGTTAGGCTCGACACTTGCCAGTACATGGGATCGGTTGTACTGATGCTACACTTTGCACTTTCTGTGCAGATCCAGGTAGCGGTCAGAGCTGATTCTGAGATTGTTGTTGACTTCTTACTCAGGAGACCCAAGGTAGATCTACCGATGTCCGCAGTCCCTGGAGTCCCCTCCCACCTGTTCATTTACTGTTTTTCTTTGACTCATAAACAGTTGTATTTTACCTTCAGCCAAATACTTGTAGATAAATCATAGTAGTATGTGAGTTATGACTCCAGATCATGGGTATATATATATCATGTGCACGAATGTTGTTATGAATTTTCGTTTCCTTATTAATTTATCATGTGTTGAAGTGTAGTAATTCTCCGCAAGTTTTAAGATTTTATGTTGTGAATCTCTAATGTTGGCTTGCCTAGTTAGGCGCCATCACGGTCCCGACGGTGGGAGTTCGGGTCGTGACATTTGCATTCTTTGAACACTCATTGATTCCAAAATATTATCATGAATCACGTCTTCAAGGTAAAAATGGAATTGAAAGGCTTGCTCCTAATGAAGATAGATAAATTTCATTGATAAGGTCAAATACTTCCAAAGATACTTTAAAAGTTTAAATGAAATGAAACAAGTTTCTTTGGAATATGAAGTATTTTACAGTGGGAGTGGTTATTTAAGTGAGCCACATTTTTTGTTGTATCACTATTTTAAAAGGCTTTTTCGGGGCTCGCCTCAGGGTTCGCTCCGGGGCGGGGCACTATTAAAACGCGTTGAGACTCATGTGTGGGGCTTAGTTCTGTGAGGCTTACCCTCCCAAGCGCACGCTAAACACACCTAACGCTCAACGCTAGGGACTCGCCCAATAGTTCATATGCAAATTATGTGTTGAATATTTCTTCTAAAAAGGTGAATATCATTTGAATATTTCTTCTAAAAATAGATGATAAAAAATTATATCTTTACTTGATAGATCTGCATCCCTTAGTTTTATGTCTCAAAATTATCATACATTTCTTATTTTATTACTGTTTAAAAATAATTTTATATTTACTAATGAAGGAGTAATATTTTAAATTACAGCGTTGATAAAATTTATTGTGTATTTACTTTTAAAGAGGTGAAATATGTAATTTAATAATATTTTTTATGAAATTATAATTTTAATTGTTTGAAAGTTACGAGGTTATAGTTAATTTATATTCCATAGTAACTTTAATAATATTGTATTATTTATACTTGTAAACTATGCTAAATATTTTATTTTATATGAGTTTCCTTAATTGTTGATAGTTTTTTGAACTTTTATATTTTTAGTGTGTTATAATGCTATATTATTAATTCATAAATTTTAAAAATGAAGATCCGTGGAGCTTAAACTTCGTGTCTCGGACTTTTGCCTCGCCCTGTATTAAGTAAAATGCCCCGCCTCACGCCCCCACCTTTTAAAACAATGTTGTGTATCACCAATTAAGAAGCCATCTCAATATGAATTTAACTAGTAAGTTTAGGGGAAACCAAAATTTGAAAAGGCTTAATGAACTAAATTGTCTACTTGTATGTTCTTCGATTAGTTTAGGTTTGTCATATAAGAGCCTAATCTGCTGCTTTTAACAAAGAATTCAAATGTTAATTAATCTTTTGATAGGTGCCAAAAGTCAGTGCAATTCCAGAAGGTAAATTTCAATTTCAGGTGTATCACTTTATTAGTATACACGTTTTCAGGTTAAAAGGACTAATTAAAGTAAACTAACAAAGATCAACATAAAAAGTGCCAGCATCATCGTTAGTAAAAAGCCAAAGTTTGGTATGTTTTTACCTAATTGACTTACTGGTATGCATGAATTTTAGATTCTTATATTATATATTTTTGTGAGATATCTGAAAAATATTCCTGTCATCCACCATACTATATTTTGGTAGAAGATACCAACATTTTTTTTTACTATAGGAGTATAATTTATATGACCAGGCCTTTCTGTTTTTAATTAGAGTTAATTAACTTCTACAGACGAATGGTGGAACTTTTTTTTTACACTATCGGGTCAGGTCATCAAAGATTAATACAGCTATAACAAGTTAAATTGCATTAATAAAGTAAAATAAAAATAAAATTTACACGTGATATATATAAGTTGAATCCTTCTAATTTATTTATGAGTCACAGTAAGTTCTTTAAATGATGCATATATTGATATAGAAAAGTCAATACCATAAACTGAAATTCGATTTTCATAATTAAATTAAGGAACCAGGCTGCAGTTAATCTTAAAATTCTCTAATTAACAATAGAATATTCCAATCTATGAGGTAAAGAGACGACCGGCCTATTGTGTTAGGTGAAAAGTGAAAATATCTCTTGATTTTTTCTCTAACTTACACCTGTCAAAGGACCTAATAATTTCAAGAAAATCAATTACCTCTGCCACATTAAATTTGTAATTAAGAGATAGAGCGCAACTTGGGATTTTTTTGTGGCGGTTCAAGTTAATTAATTATATAATATCCTACCATTATTATATTGTTAAGGATGATTAGTTATATGTATATGATTGCCTGTTTATTTGCAGATTGACTTCTGCATTCTCTTACAATTGATAAAGAATGAGGGGGTGCAAATTTTCCAAGAAGTAAGGTACTATATACATACAATTATCCTATTAAAAGAATTGGATTAAGTTGAAAAGAGGAGGAATAATTATAATTTCTGTTGTACTCTTCCTGAAATATAAAAAAAATATTTATAAGCCAAAAAAAAAGAAAAAAAGATAAAGATTTGTTTTATCAACGGCCAAATGTGTTAAAATCCCAAAAAGATAAATATAAAAGATCTGGGGCAAAGATCACTTTTAACTCATGGCCGAAACTATTTACATTTGATAGCTGCAAAAATTTAAAAAATTTGTATATTTTTGACATATTACATATAAAAATATATATTTACATAAAAAATATATATATATTCAGCTATTATTTTAAAAACGACCGTGCAATATTATTTTTCCAAAGATTTTCAACGGGGTGATCCACGTCCTTTGTCTCTTTAACATTCTTGAGTTTTCGTCATGGTTAAAGTAACTTAAAGATCATTGTTAACTTTATATATATTGATGTGAGACATGCACTTTAAGTCGAGGGTCTATCAAAAATAATATTTTCATTTTTTCAGTGTAGGGGTAAGTTGATTTGCGTATAAATTAGTCTTCTCAAATTTTATCTGTAACATTATACTGAATTTGTTGTTGTCGGTGGTGATGTTGCATGGGCTTTAACTTATCTCAATGAACTTTGACTTTTTAATTCTTATTTGCTAGACTTTAATTTACACATGAGATTGTAATACTAACTCATTGATTTTAATGTTTTAATTTATCTGTCCTATTTTATGTTTGCCACTTACTGTGTTTTACAATTAGTTAGTTGAGCCACCCATTTAGTGATTTGATGGTACTAGGTGATTACTGTTAGTTATTTAAGGGAATTTATTATTTTATTATATATAGGACAGATTTGTCTACCCTAAACTCCTTGATTTAATGGTAACAAGTCTTATCATGAAGTTTGATTATTATCATTTCCCACTTTTTGACGCAAAACATTCGACGTTCCTTAGGTTGGAGTTGTGCTTGAAAGTCAAAGCATGAAAGTGACGGTAGAAATTAACCTAAAACTACATTAACATAATTAGTAACTTTTATTTTTTAAAGTTGTCCTTAGAGTAAGAGCCTAAACGTATTTGTTATATTTTTAATGAGCTAATTAAGATTAATATGGTCAATTACATTGTTAATTAATGCTAAAATGTAAATTCCTAAATATGTATGAGTCCAAAAAATCACATTAAAGTGAACCGAAATAAGTGTCCATTTATATAATCAAGAAAAAATTTAATTTATTTTTTTAAAATTACACTTATGTACGTATCCCTAAAAAGTTTTTTTACTCCTCACATTAACTATGTTGTAACATTTAATTAAGGGTAGTTTAATCATTCTAATTATTTTTGTCTAGAATTTTATATTTCCTTAATGGACGTGCCCAAAGTAAATTGGTCACTTATTGTAAAACGGAGGAAGTATTATTTTACGAGCATTGTATTGGTGGCGGCATTGTACTTTCACTTCTTCTTTTTTTCTTTCTACTTTAGTGAAAAATAATAGAACAAGAATAATGCACTTTGGCGCTGGGGGGAATATTGTAGTAATTGGAATTTCCATAGCAAAGACACAGTAGACAGCTTGTAATTAAAAGCAACAAGGGAATATATGGATGGGAAGTTCATGCAACTTGAAACATAATTGGCATTTGCCACATTCACTTTTCCTCTTTAATTAAAAGATTGGATTTCTATGTTAATTAAAACAAAAAAGATTATGAACAACTTTAATCAGGATAATATATTAGTATATATCGAAACACTAACAAGCATATATGTTATAAATAAGAATAAGACAATATTAGAAAAATAATTTCTCTCTAGACTCTAGAGCAATTTTTTAAAAGAAAAAGAATAATAGAGATTAAACAAATTAAAAGAAAGGAGGAGGAGACAGAATAAATCAAATCAACAGAAAGAAAATTAAAAATATTCAATAACGGTCCATATAGTTATGTGACAGTTATGGTTTTGCAGATTTCGTATAGCTTAAAATTCCAAATGCAGTTAGGATTAAGCTACAAATAAAATTAAGGGCATCATGTTGTACTTTAACCTTTATTATTTATACTTTCTAAATTAGGGTCTATTGGTATAATGGAACCTCCATATGTAATGGGGGAACAATCAACTTAATATCACATACAGACATCACTCATACTAGCAACTAGTTTTCACATTCATGGATCCACCCAACATCACAAGTATGCAAATTGATAAACCACCTCCCACATCGCCGACCAAATCTTTCCTTCAAACTTTACTATCAAGCGATATCACCTCCCATCCTAGTAAAATAATTTAACAGGGTACTGTGGATACACTCGCAAACCTAACAGACGAAACATCCTTTGAAGATGAACTAGACAACTTCATACCACTAACGGCTGAAGAAAAAGCAAGGCTATACACTCCCTGGCAATTTTCAATCATCGTCGAAGTGTTTGGTAACACGGTTGGTCACCAATTACTTAAAACAAAAATAACCAACCTATGGCACCCAACAGAAGAAATCCATTTAGTTGACTTAGGCTCGAACTTCTTCCTCATCAAATTCCAGCATGAAAACAATATGTGCAAAACACTACGTGGGGGACCATGGTTCATATTTAACCATTTCCTATCCGTTCGTCGCTATGAGCCTAAATTTATCGCATCCACGGCCCAGTTAACATACGCTGCACTCTAGGTGAGATTACCAGAACTTCTCACTGAGTTCTATGATTTTCAAATCCTCAAAAAGGTTGGTAACAAGCTTGGACAACTATTAAAGGTTGATGCTTGTACAACTATTACATCAAGAGGTAGGTATGCATGTATTTGCATCGAGGTGCCGCTTGAAAAACCTCTCAAGACACATGTGTACATTAGCTCACACAAACAGGTCATCCTTTATGATGGCCTTAACCTACTGTGCACAAAATGTGGCCGCTTTGGGCATGCAAGCTGGATCTGCTCATTCTCTGCCACTCCACCACTAAGCTCTCTACCCAACCCCTGTCACCACACTAATACCAAAAACACATAACACCACACTGAATTCCGAATGGAAAACTGTTACTTTTCCTAAGAAAACACACCATCACCACACTGGGAAGCAACCCTCACGCAAACTTCCAACACAAGTGCCTCACACCGGTGCTACACCAACCACTGTGGTACAACCTCCACACATGGAGCAAGGTAAGTCGGTGGCCGTCTCTAAGCGTCAGGAAAGCTCAGGTATGTCATCTAACCCTACTACCCATCATGCATGGCCAAATACCCTTGAAAATACATTAACAACCAATAATCATTTTGACATGTTAGACCATCCAGACCTGCCAGAACCCAGCCATGCATCTATTCATATTGGGCCTCAGTCCCAAACTGGACCCCAAATGAAGGCCCAGTCTACACAAACAATCTCTCATGTTAAGTCACTTAGGCCCGCCAATGTAATACAACCCCAAGGTAATATGACTACACTAGACACACCTCATCTAAGCCCACAACATAATAACATGGCACTTGAGTCCAATTACATGGACCTCAATCATTCTTCCCCTACACTCCCAACCCCTAAGACTCACTCCCTATCACCCCCTCCCTCCTTAGCCCCACCAGCTGGCGTAACTCCACTTCTAGGGGCCCCTGCGAATGCCACATCACACAACCGACCAAATCTCCACACAATCCCTTAGTGCACACCTGGACGCCGTCACCCTGCATGCCGCCCTCCCCCAGCCAATCCTAGACTTCCCTTCTCCAATCACACAAAACACTCCATCCATGTAACAGGAAGAGCATGATTCTGGGCCATGTGATACACAATCATTTACACTCAAGCCAACAACACTCACCCATAAACATACATCCTGCAAACAATTCTGTGCATGCACCCTCCCTCAATACTTTGAACGACCACACTATAAACTAGTCTCCACCATCTCTAGCAAATGCCTCGTCCTTGGCTAACTCACAACTCCTCTCCTCTACCAACAAACAACCAACTCTTTCACTTCCCAAGATTAATCATGAATAGTCCTCCACACCCCAAACCCACCACACCTCTCATCTACACATCACAGACTCCACCACTGGAGTAACCTCTAATGTCGTGGTTGGAAACAGGGCTACAAGGATATGCACTCATCTTCATGATGGAACTGAACAATCAAGAAATAATACTTCTAGTCCAAAATCCAACTCATCTGGCCGAGATAGTAACGGAAGGCATGAGGCTGGGAACGGAAGCAGTAGCCCAGTACCAATGGCCAGCCATCCATACTCCACTAATGGTGGAGCACACACAACCATCATCCTCCATAATCTCACCCTGGAACAACCCTCCAACACCACCTCTATACAACTTCCATCAGATAATGGGCAACCTTCACTTTTACCCACAACATCACAGGGGCCAAATCCTTGCTCCATGGTTCCAGAACATGCAAACCTTCCCACCACCAAACACGATCCTATCACCTTCCAGCCCCTCATCACCAACACTAAGCCCACCTCAACACCACCTTTATCGCCCAACGAACTAGGAGAACAAACAAGGTTATAACTAGCACAAATAATGGAGGAAACGAGGGAAACCAAGACAGAATTCATCTGGCTAAAGGGCTTCTATCTGTACGGCATCAAGGAGCAGTACGAAAAAAAATTCATACACAAATGCCCCCCCGAACTTCTCACATGCAGTGTCAACCTCCGTCCAACTCACAATGCCCAGGAAGGGAAGTACTCACTAGTAGTCATTCCCACCTTATGCCCGACGAGCCCAATTCATCCAGTTATGGGAACTCAGCTTGAATATACAGATATAGACACTCCCATAAACCCACAACCCATTATGAATCTAATTGTCTGGAATTGTAGAGGGTCTAATAATGGCGAATTTAGAAGGCAGTTTAGGTCACTCCTAGACAACTACATACCTGTCATGGCGGTCCTCCTAGAAACTCGAATGAATGACCACTCAACATTAAAAAGTGATTTTAATTTCTCTAACATGGTACAAGTTGAAGCACAAGGGCTGTCTGGTGGGATGGTGTTGTTATGGCATGAAGAGTTAGTCAAAATTGATGATGTTACACTGACCACACAGGAAATGAACTGCATGGTCCAGGTATGGCCAAACTCCTCTAAATGGTTATTTTCTTCTATTTATGCAAATAACTCTACTATAGCACGAACTCAATTATGGAATAACTTAAAAACTGTGCATGATAATTATAACGGCCTTGGTTACTTGGAGGAGATTTTAATGAAGTTACTAAGGCAACGGAAAAATTTGGAGATAATCCTATTAATAATAATAGAGTCGACGCTTTCCTTGATTGTCTTAACTATTGTAATTTGCTAGACCTAGGTTTTGAGGGTAGCAGATTCACTTGGACTAATAAAAGACGATTAGGAGATACTATTTTGGAACGACTTGATAGATTACTGGGAAACTACGATTGGCTTAATATTTTCCCAGAGGCCCAAGTACAACATCTTCCAAGAACTTACTCTGATCATTGTCCCCTATTAGTCACACTCCAACCCCAAAATCAGCCTAGGAAGCCTATTTTTCGATTGGAAACAATGTGGACTAATCATCCCACTTTCATATCTGTAGTTCAACAATCATGGCAAAACACAACTACTTTTATACAAGCAACTGCTTCATTCCAACAACATGCCATTCAATGGAATCAACATACTTTTGGAAACATTTTTCAAAAGAAAAGGAAAATATTGGCTCGAATCAAGGGCATCCAAAAATCAATTCACTATCCTACGAGCTTTTTCCTCCAAAACCTTGAAACTGTTCTAACAAATGAATTTAGTATAATCCTCAAACAAGAGGAGGACTTTTGGAAGCTCAAATCAAGACTAAATTGGTTAACCGATGGAGACTCCAACACAAAGTTTTTCCACATGTCCACGATACAACGCCGTAGGCGTAATCGTATTAACGCTCTAAAAGATAATGGTGGCAACTGGATTGTTGATCCAACACAAATAAATAATGCCATAACTACATATTTCCAACAATTATATGAAACACAACACACTCTATCTAATAGGACACACTATCGAGCAGATTACACTAACACATTAATATTGGATGAAGCCCACAGTCTATCTGATCCCCTCTCCACCCAAGAAATACACCAATCCCTATTTTCATTCCAGCCCTTTAAGGCACCCGGCCCAGACGGTTTGCACCCTTTTTCCCCCCAAAAATATTGGCATATTGTGCGACATGTAGTAACATCCAGCTGCCACCAAGCTTTTACATCCAAACAAATTCCTGAAGAAATCAACAGGACCTATTTGTGCCTTATCCTAAAATTAAAAACCCAATGCCCATCACATCAATATCGCCCAATTAGTTTATGCAACACAATTTATAAGTTAATTACTAAAATTATCGTCAATCGACTGAAGACCTATCTCCCACAAATTATAGGACCCACACAGTCCAGTTTCCAACAAGGCAAGAGAGCATCGGATAATGCAATAATTGTTCAGGAAATCCTTACACATTTAAGAAAAAAGAAAACTGGGAAATTAGGATACATGCTCCTCAAATTAGATTTAGAAAAAGCTTTTGATAAGCTTGAATGGACTTTCATAAAATAAACACTTCACTACTTCAACATACCTATAGAACTAATAACCCTCATTATGTCATGTATTACAACCTCTTCTATCTCTATTTTCATAAATGTCTCACCAACTAATTACTTTAAACCATCAAGATTATTTCGAGAAGGTGACCCGCTTTCACCATACATCTTTATTCTGTGCCTCGAACGACTATCTAGGACTATCTTCCAGTCAATAGACTACCTACTTTGGAAACCACTACAATTATCACCAAATGGGCAACAACTTTCTCATCTATTTTTCGCGGACGACATTATCTTACTATCCAAAGTTACTCCTAAGAGTTACAATTCAATAATCGACATTATTAACAACTTCACAACCATCTCAGGACAAACAATCAACTTCCAAAAATCAAAGATTTTTTTCTCTAGAAACTATTCGCCACAACATAAAAACGACGTCCTGAATTGCTTCAGCATGAAGGAAAGACACCACTTTGGAAAATACTTGGGATTTCTAATGTTCCAAAAAAGTCCTATTAAAACGGACTTCCAATTCCTTCTGGACTAGCATGGAGACTATTCCATGCAACTGGCCAACTATGGGCAACCATACTAATCAGTAAATACATTAACAAACGACAGTGGAATATTCTTTCTCATACATGGCAGAATATCATACTAGGGTGGAGAAATTGTCAACTTGGAATCCAATGGCACTCTGGCTCCCATTCACAACTGAACTTTTGGAACTCTGCATGGTTGGCACCAAACACTACTCCCAAATCCATCATACATGGGTCAATCCCAGCAACCCATATATTTAAAACTATAGACTCCTACAGAATCAACAACCAATGGAACTGGGAGGCCATGCCATTCACTTTGACCACTGACATCAAAAATATTATTAACGACATTACAATTCCAACCTATACAACTAAACCAGATTTCCCCTACTGGGCATTATCACCCACCGACAAATTCACAGTACGTACTATGTACACTAAGCCTCTTCACAAAGGTTTCAATAGCCATAACAACCTTAAAAATTATCATTGGATTTGGCGGCTACCAATACTACCAAAACACAAAACTTTCATCTGGATGGTAGTTCACAAACTACTTCCCACAAAAAAATACCTCCACCGTATAGGTATCACACTTGATGGCCAATGTCAAGCTTGCCACAATAGGTGTAGAATCCATCACTCACTTATTGTTGCACTGCCCCTCAATAACACACATTTGGACACACTTGCAAATGCAATTGTTCATCAGGTCCATAGGGAAATACTCCCCACCGAAAATATGGATCAAACAACTACTGAACACCAAGCCTCCCATACCCTACCACATGAACCATAAAATATACTTCTCCTACACTCTTTGGAATATATGGCTCCAACGCAACAACAGAAGCTTCAATAATACCACCCAACAACTACATTTGAACCAAATAATTCAGCAAGCACTAGAATACACCTACCTAGCCACTAATACTATGCCTCCAAAAATCATACAACTAACTCCTGTTAAGTGGTTGCCTCCAAAACCTAAGGCATTCAAGCTAAACACTGATGGGCAGTCTCAACAAAAACAAATATGGCTGGGATAGGGGGTTTAATACGAGATGACAATGGCAAATGGGTAATTGGGTTCTATGGGAAATTAAGAGCATCGAGCATTATTCATACAGAACTAAAAGATCTCTTGCAGGGTTTGGAAGTGGCCCACACATTACAGCTATTTCTATTAGAAATAAACATCGATGCTTTTGAGGTAATAACAATGTTAAGACATAATAATCTAGTGCATACTAATATACTTGCAGAATGCAGGCACCTCCTGGACCAAGGACCTAGTGCCACTATCGCACACACCTACATGGAGGGTAAAATTGTGGCTTACTGCCTAGCCAAGAAAGGATGCAGTATGATGGATGGACAACAATGTACTCTTTTTTAGAAGACACCTCTTTTTGTGGAGCACCTTTTGGATATGGATCGAGCAGGCACAGTGAGATACAGACGCACATACATAGTCCCAATGACACAAGCATCGCCTGTTCAAATCGAAGACCAACATGGGGGTCATATGCAGCAACAACAAAGTGTCCCCAATGCACATGAAAATCATTTTGTTAGTCGTGCGACTATTGTTACGACTTTCTGTAATAATAGTAGTAATTATAACACTATGCATAAGACAACAACGGATGCACACGCATCCCCCTCTATGTAGTTGTTATGTTTTAATTTAATGCAAGCTTATCTTTCGCACAAAAAAAAATGTACAACTAATGAGTAATGATTATTAGGAATATATAGATATGGGAATTAAGTTGTTTATATTCATAATAAATGCTTTCTTTTTTTTTTTTGCTAAAAATGATTAATTTAACCCTTTTTTTTAGTCTTGAGTAGGCACACGAAAGCATCATCCCAACTCTATCTTCTTTTTATACGAAAAATCATTAAAAAAAATCTGGTTAACTTTTTTTGTTTAACTATGCAGTATTTAAAGTGCACTGGTTCAATTAATTTGGATTCACACTAAATAGACCTACTAAATATTCTAAAATGTTTGGTACTTTTCATATTTCTAGTATATAATTGTAAATATTATTCTAGTTCGCCAAAAATATTGTTAAAACTATTAGTCTTCTTAAGTTGACTTCTATCGAAGAACGCTCTAATTGCAGTTTCAAGTGAAGGTTTAAAATTAAAGGGGTGGGAGAAATGCTTTAGTTGTAAAGTCAAAGTAATAGAGGGGGTGAATTGTAACCAATTAAAAATCTTAGTTGACTAAGTATGGGATTAGTCGACTAGACTTTGCGCAGTGAGTGATCTCAATGGAGATAAACTAAATGAACAGAAAGGTAAAGAAGACACATCAGTTTTTATATTGGTTCAGTACCGGTGTGGTACTTACGTCCAGTTCTCTTGGGTCACAATGGTTCTCTTAGATCTTGATGAATGTTTACAGCAGTGATGGTTTTAGTACATTCACCACCAATGATACACATCAATAATGATTCTTTTCAATGTTGACAGAACTCTCGTTTTGTGTTATAACTCTTCCTATCTTTTGTGACACTTGTAGACTCAAGAATACAATGTTGTACTAAGAACCAGAAAAAGCTTAGAAATAGATGATGCAGTTGCGTGGTTTTGAATGTTCTTCTGCTTCTTCCTTTATAGCTTGATGAGTCTTCTATTTCCTTGTCTTCTGAGATTGTATTGCAATAATTCTGGGAGTCCTTTCTTTGTGAGGCATATACATCTAAGAGAAAGACCCAAGGGTATCCTCATGAATCTACTTGAAATGATAGCTGGATTCATTCTTAATCTTGACGAATTGCTTCCTTCATTCCTCCTTGTTTTGAGCTTCTACAGAATCCTCTGGATTTGATCTTTGGCCTTGGTTAGCTCTCTTCCCATTCTTGCACGCTTGAGAATCTTTGACAAGAATGACTGATTGACTTTCCTTCTTTGTTCCTTGACTGATTGATTCATTTTTCATGTAAAGCAAAGTTCTAAATACATAGCCGTTGAGTAGGATCTTCTTCCTTTTAACAACATTGTTGCTTTCCAAATATGCATACAAAGATATGTCATTAGTCAAGGCTTCTTTTAGATTATTGATCATTATTAACATTCAAAACTAAACAATCTCTCACTTTTTGATGATGACAATAATCTAAAAAGAGTTTGACTATTTTATGGTTACTTCCCTTTTTCAAGTGTGTTTGTCCTGTCTTGAAGCTGGTTCTTGTGTGTTTCTCCCCCTGTCTTGTACCTGTACTCTTTTTTATTTCTTCTCCCCCGTTTACATCAATCAAAAAGAGCAAGAAAAATAATATGCAATAATAGTATTAGTCAAGCAGAACAAAATATATATACAACTAAGCAGTTATACGGAGCATAGTCGACTGACATGCTCATCCAAGACACAACCAAAAGAAATAGTTTTAACAACAACCACATAAAACAAAATAAAAATATTGTCTAAGCATCCCAGACACTTAATTCCTTCCAAGAAAATACTTCAAGATGTTGATCACTTTAGTGCAGAAACTGTCATAAGAAGCATCAATATCTTTGGTGACTTTGGTCATGAGCTTCTCAGTTACATCCTGCATGGCCCTGATCCCTTTCCTCCTTGTGGCTTGGAGAGTGATACTTAGCTTAGCCATGTCTGCTCCAGTTTCCTTGGTTACTGCCCTGATCTTGTCCACCTTCTCCTGCATAGATGTTAGTAATTCTTTGATACCTGCAATGTTTTGCTGCATCAGCAGCAGCTGATCTAAGGAAGAGTATTTTCTCGCTTCAGATTGATTACCCCCCAGTGTTTTGAGGAGGGATGAACTCCGGTACTTTGTCTTTCTTAAGCCATGTTCCCTAAATCAAGGTATATCCCATTATGGCAAAAGCAGTTTTGTCATAGGTGCTGGAGATAGTATTAGGAGCATAGAGAGACATATTCACTTTCATAACTTTCAAGATGTGAGAGATTAGTAAATCATAGGGAAAGTTGTTCGCAGAATATGAAATAGCCCTGATGCTTTCAAGCATGTACTGACGTACCCAGGAAAACCAGTTGATAGATTTACCATTTTGCCAAACAATACAAAACAAATACTTCTCTGAGAGACAGAGTACTCAATGAATCAGTACGGGGTAACAAAGTAGTAGCAATAATGTGGGATAGGACACGATGTTCAAATTTCAAATTCTTTGGACCTATATCAGGGGGTTTTCAAATAAACACACTCTTGGATTCCTCAAACGACACTTCAAAATTATCTGTTCAGGAGTGTTACACAAAACAATTGTACCCAGCAAACTTTGTTGCAAAGATTTTCTCAAACTGATAAGAGTCAAGAATAATACGAGTTCTTAAAACCATGGATTCTGGATCATCTTTATCATTCACAAACTTACATAAAACATACACAGTCTCTTCATAGACAGTAACACCAATAGTAGCAAATAGAGAGACAAGTTTCTGAGTTTCAAAAACAGACATAACATCACAATGAGAGTTTTTCATAGACTTTAAACATACAATGCAGCCAAAAGCAATCGACTTTTCTTTAAAGGCAACAAACCTAGCCTTCTCTTCAGGGCCATAGAAGTTCATCTTGTCTTCAGGCCAAACTCTACACTTTCAATTTTTTCCCTTTTTTGAGAAGATGGTTGAGGGATGGACTCCATTGGTCATTTTCCCGCTCTCTTTGGGAGATGAGAATGTCTTATAGATAGTACACTCGAATATTCCTCCGTCAGTAGATGGTCTGTGCTTTCTGAGGATTCTATATCAACAGGATCTTCTTTGGTTTTCTTGAAGCGACGGCTTGTTCTGGGTATGGAGGAGGAAGGAGAGGGTTTGGTTTTGGCCACGAGTAAAATAAAACAGAGAGATAGAGATAGAGTTTCTTTGAGGGAATGGGAGATATGATCGAGGGAGAAGGGGTTAAAAAGATTTGAGAGGACGCCTCGATTCTCGGAGAGACGTGTGAAGGGCATCTGAAAAGTTTCCTTCTACAAGCCCGGTGTCAGTTCACAATTAATACATGTACAGACTAATCAAGCACTTAAAATATTTTTTGGTGCAAAAATTATGAGAAAATATATGGACTAAAATTAGACTTAGACAATTATAAAATACATTAAACACAGTTATACAGGAATTGTACAAATACCAATTTTGTTACAAAGGAAGCAAAATCTTTCTTCAAGCAAAGGTTTTGTAATGATATCCACTAACTAATTTTCAGTATTTACAAATTCTAACACAATATCTCCTTTAGCAACATGATCACATATAAAATGATGTTTAATCTCAATATGCTTAGTCCTAGAATGATGCACATATATAGATTGATAGCACTAGTATTATTACACATAATAGGAACACAGTTAAGATGTAAATCATAATCTAATAGTTGATGCATAATCCATAGTACTTGTGTGCAGCAATTGCCTACTGCCTAATATTTCGCTTCAGTGGTGGATATGGATACACATCTTTATTTTTTGTTGTGCTAGGATATAAGAGGTTTTCCACGTAATTGGCACGTTCCACTTGTGCTTTTCCTGTCAATTTTGTCTCCTACAAAATCTGATCTGAAAAACCTTTGAGATCAAAATTATCTAAACTTTCGTACCATAACTCATAGTCGATTGTCCCTATCAAATATCTGATAATACGTTTAAAAACAGTCAAATTCTTTAGGAGCTGACAGATATCTTACGCATTTGCAAACAACTGAACATAATATCTGGCCGACTAGTTGTAAGATGGAGTAGGGAGCCAATCATACCTCGATATATTATTTTATCAACACTCTTGCCATCTTTATCTTCATCCAAGGTAGTTGATGGACTCATAGGTGTTCTTATGGCCTTTGCATTGGACATGCCAAATTTTTTGATGAGTTCTTTTGTGTATTTTGTTTGACTAATGAAGATCCCTTTCTGTATTTGCTTGATTTGAATCCCAAAGAAGAAATTTAGTTCCCCCATCATACCCATTTCAAATTCCTCTTTCATGATGTCTGAAAAATCATTGCACAAAACAGGGTTAGCGCTACCACAAATAATATTATCTACGTAGATTTGTATAATTAAATTACCTAGAGATGGTCGTTTGTCAAATCCATGTTCGACTAAAATAAGCTCAGCCTTTCATACCAAGATCTAGGAGCTTGCTTTAGACCGTACAGTGCTTTGGACAATTTGTAGACGTGATTAGGAAAGGATTCATTTACAAATCCTGGAGGTTGCTTAACAAATACTTCCTCAGAGATTAACTCATTTAAGAAAGCATTTTTCACATCCATCTAAAATATTCTATAACATTTGTGAGCAGCATAGGTTAATAGAATGCGAATTGATTCTCACCTGGTAACAGGAACGAAGGTCTCCTCGTAATCAAATCCCTCTTGTTGTGAATAACCTTGTGCAGCCAGTCTAGCTTTATTTCACACAACTTGTCCAGATTCATTCAAGTTATTTCTGTACACCCATTTTGTTCCAACAATGGATGCATTTGTGTTTTAGGAATGAGTTCCCATACCTTATTTTTCTCAAATCGATCAAGCTCTTCCTTCATTGCAGTTATCCAGCTTTTGTCCCCAAGTGCCTCATCCACCCTTTTTGGTTCGAACTGGGATATGAGAGCAAGGTTCGATGTTTGCTTTAGTGATATTCTAGTTTTCATTCCTTCCTGAGGGTCTCCAATACAGTACTTATGTGGATATACATGTTTACTTTTCCATTCATTTAGAACAACTAATAATGGCTCCTTTTCAACAGAATTTGTTGGATCAGTTGTAGAAGATCCCTGATTTTCTGTAGGACTGTTAGTCGACTAATCTTGCTGATTAGTCACTTCATCAAGAGTTTTCTCACCTGTATTGATAGACTTTGGAACTATGAAAATTTCCTCATCTTCAGGAAGTTGTTCATTCCTTAAGCGAGGGTTAGTTTCCACCAAAACAACGTGTATAGATTCTTCAATAGATAAAGTATGCTTATTAAAAATCCTATATGCTCTACTAGAGGGAGAGTATCCAAGAAGAATACTTTCATCGCTTTTGGGATCAAACTTACCAAGATTGTCATTTCCATTGTTATGTATGAAGCATTTGCATCCAAAAAGATAAAATAACTGATTCAGTCTTTTTCTTCTCCATAGTTCATATGGAGTCTTCTTGAGAATTGGTCGAATTAGGCATTTTTTGATGATGTGACATGTTGTGCTTATAGATTCTTCCCAGAACTGGTGAGGAAGAGAATTTTCCATAATCGTGGTTCTTTCCATATCTTGCAAGGTTCTATTTTTACGTTCCACCACTCCATTTTGGTGCGGTGATCTTGGAGATGAAAAATTGTGAGAGAACCCTTGATCATTGCAGAAGTTGTCAAATGTTTTACTTTCAAATTCTCCTCCATGATCAATTCTTATGGAGGATATGTAGTAACCTTTTTCCCGCCGCACCTTCTTGCAAAAGACTTCAAAATTCTTTAATGCCTCATCTTTATGACTTAGAAAGATAACCCAGGTGAATCTAGAAAAATCATCTACTATAATAAAGCCATAATTTCTACCACTTATGCTAGCAGTTCTAGTGGGACCAAAAAGGTCCATATGTAGGAGTTGAAGAGGCTTTGTAGTAAAAATAATATTTTTAATTTTAAAAGAGGACCTGGTTTGTTTTCCTAATTGACATGCATCACAAATTTGATCTTTTGAAAAATCTAATTTTGTAAGACCAATGACAAGATCATTTTTGGAAAGTTTATGAATAGTATGCATGTTGGCATGACCAAGTTTTCTATGCCATACCCAAGGATCATCAATCATAGAAGCTAGACAGATTTTATTACCAAGACTATCTAAGTTACTGGTGGTATATACATTCATGTCCCTATTTCCAGAGAGAATAACTTTACCTGATTCATCTTCAATGAACCAACCATGTTTTTTGAAGCGAACCTCGTAGTCATTTTCACATAGTTGACTAATACTGAGAAGATTGTAACCAAGTTCATCAACCAGGTACACTTCGTCTATATCACGTGTTGAGCTGAGGGGAACTCTTCCAAATCCAATTACATTTCCTTTTTATTTATCTCCAAAATTGATTGTTCCTCCATCTAATTTGGTGATCGTTTTGAATATTTGTTTGTCACCAGTCATATGTCTGGAACACGCGCTATCAAGGTACCATTTTCCTTTTCGATTCTTCTTGCAGTGTTCCTGCAAAAAAATATTACTTGTTTTTAGGTACCCAAGACTGCTTGGGTCCTGAATGGTTAGAGCTCTGAGTATTAGCTTGACTAGAAGACTTGGGCGGACAGACCCATCTTTCGTTGTTCTTGAACCTGTAATAGTTAGAGGTGTGACCAAGTTTTACGCAATAAAAACATGAGGGATTGTTGGGGTTTTCATAGCCTTTTTCTCCTCTGATTTGAGTCATGTATTGGTTAGTGTTGTGACCATTTTTGCCACAATAAGTACATGCAGAAATATTTCTAGTTCTAGTCGAAGATGTATAAGGAGCAATCTGATTCGATCTAACAGAACCATGAGTGGTAGATTTTGCAATCTATTCAGTTGAAGTTGAAGTTCATTAACCTTATCTTGAAGCATATCTCGCTCAATTTCACACACTTCCAACTTTAAAGCCCAGTTTTTCTTTTCTCTTTTGATTTTTCTAAGTCCATTTAGATCTCTCTCAATATTTGCAAGAGCAACATCAATAAATTCTTGGATTTCATAATAGTTAGGACATGTAGCAAAACGTACCTCACTAGTTCCTTCATCTGCCATGAGACCAAGTTCACCTGAGTCCTCTTCCTCACTTATTCCTTCATCTGCCAATGGACCAAGTTCACATGAGTCCTTATTGTTATCTTCTTTCATGGCCATGAAACACATGTTGGCAATTTCTTCGTGATCAGATTCTTCTTCATCACTCCAAGCTAGGAGTGGGCGTTTGGTCGGTTCGGTTCGGTTTGATGGAATTCGGTCTGGTTATTCGATTTTGTAAATATAGTAATCGAAATCGAACTGAAATAAGTTCGGTTTAGTTCGGCTTTATAATTTCGATTCAGTTTATTTTGGGTCGATTTTCGATTTGAACATTATCATATTGGGTTGGACTTCTTCTGCGTAATAATTGGACTAATTTGTTGGTTTTTTCCAAAATTTTGGACTTTTTGAATGTGATAAGTCATAAATATTTTCTTTTACTTACATAATCATAAACTATATATAGGCTAAGCCCATATATAACAAACACTACTACACTAGACCCAATTTACAAAGTTCCCTGTTAATCAAATCTGGTAACCAAAGAGGCAAAGACCACACAACAAAAGAGCATTACATTACAATTACATAACCAAAAAACCATGTCAGTAGTACACAAACATACAAAATAGTGAATTTGTTCACTGCTCACTGCTCAAAAGTACACAAACATACAAAATAGTTCACTGCTCTTAAGTGAATTCCTACCAAATACCAATTACACAAACAGTTCCACCAGATTGGAAGATCCCCCACATATAATTTTAGCACCATACAATGTAGTTTTAGCACCATACAAAATAAAGTATTTTAGTCCAGCACTACTACATAGTAGTTACAACCAAAAGAGCATTACATTACATAACCAAAAAACCAAAAGATTTATTAATTTCCAGCAATACTACAGAGTATTTCCAGCACTACTACATGACACAAGAGACACAAGACCAGTTGCTCCAGCACCAAAAGAAGCCCCTGCTAGTCTGCTACTACACCAGCAGTCAAAACATCTTCGTACCTATGTAAAGTGAAGAAGGTACTGTGAGATTCATAGCTCAAAAATGAAGAAGTTACTGTGAGATTCATAGCTCAAAAATGAAGAAGGTACTGTGAGACAAGTTCAAAAATAGTTGAATCTTACCACATATGCCACAGGTTGCAACTATATGTCAATAATAGTTGAATCTTTTGCACAATTAGCCAAATCTAAGGAAAATATTGAAGAAAACTTTGTCATGCATCAGTGTTGAGTAAACTATTTGTAATATAATAAATGCAAAACACAAAATAGTTACCAAGTTCCAGTTGTTCCAGTTACTCCAAGTCTTCCTCAACTTTAATAGGAATAGGTTCACTTCTAAGCCAATCTTGAATACAAATAAGAGATTGCACCAGTTTAGGCGTCAACGAACTCCTGAACGGGTCAAGAATGCGACCTCCCATGCTAAATGCACATTCAGATGCAACACTTGAAATAGGAATGACTAACACATCACGAGCCATCTCCGCAAGAATGGAAAATCAAGGCTCATTGATTTTCCACCTCTTCAAGATTTTAAAGTCCTCTATTTCAGGCTCAAGATCTTCAGCAAGATTTCTTTCTAACTCTGATTTAGTACCTAAACCTCCTGTCACTTCCTTATGTTTCTCAAATTTCAATTTCGTTGTAACACCCCGTAAATTCGGCTTAGGTATGAATGAGTTAAAGGATTAGTAAGGTTATATTTTGAACATATGAAGTCCTATCGGGATGATTACGGGTGAAAATAGTTGTTTCAAAATCAATATGGAAAGTGAGGTGCATAAGATTCGACAAAATCGACTAAGTTTGCAGAAGATCCGTCTTCCAGTAGTTTCTAGTGAAATTGTGTAAGGAATTTTGGAAAACCCAAAGCATGAAGTTGTAGGCCTTTGAAATATCTTTCCAACAATATATTATAGAGCCCGAACGGATCTATGTGCAAAAAGTTGGGGCCTCCAGGTGCACGGGGGCGCTCGTGGGGGGTCATTTTTAAAGCCTTACTTCGTCCCCCACATCCTCAAAACATAAAAACTTGATCTAGAAAGGAAAGCTCTCAAAAACCTAACTCCTTAAGGGTCCCTCCACCACCCAAGGTAAGTTCTAATGGTTATTCTAAGTTAATTTTAATTTCCCAACATCTTATTAACATGGCTAAACCCTCGATATCATTAGATATTCGATTGGGACATCATTGTTGAGAGAAGGAACCTTAGAACTCGAATTCAAGGGGATTGAACTTCAAGGAGGTAATGCCTTCACCCTCAAATTGATTCTAGCATTAGTTTAAAATTATAGACCCTAGTTCATGAGATTTGAGTTGATGAGTTTGATAGAAAAGCATGAATGATTATAGGTTTGGTGTATTGATTATTGATTATTGGTTAAGGGTATTGTTTACCTTATGGGTGATAAAGGATAATGTTGATTATAACCATTTGAGACTATAAAATTTATCTAGGAGCAAGATAATGGGTTATTGGGTGCAGAGACACCATTAATAAGGACTATGAAGCTTTATGCCACCAAGTGTTTGAGAAAATGCCTAAGTGACCAAAACATGATTGTTGTTGCTAATTGGAATCACTTTGATTTGTAATGAAATATAAAGTTGAAAGGGTTGGAGAATGTTGTATTATGCTCAAGAGCGGGAAGTTAAGGTATGTGAAGTTAACTTTCTATTTTTGGGAATGTTATTGATTCTCCCTACAATACGTTTCTTTTACGACGTTACTAATTGTCTCAGAAATATAGTTAAGCCTAGTTCCTTGAATAGTTGCAGAACTTTATTTTCTAGCTTCGTAACTCGTTCATGACTTTCATTATGAACGTTGTGAAATCAGTGCGTAATCAATATAGACTTGGGTTTGATGCCCACGAGTCTCAGTTTAGATTACTCAGCATGTCATAAACAGTCGAAGTTTCAATTTTCATAATCAGTTCATGAACACATGTCTCAGTCTAGCTCTGTTCAGTTTTCAAGTATCATGTAACTCAATATGGTTCAGTATTTCAGCATCATGTATTTCAGTATCATGTATTTCAGTATGATTCTCAGTTCCTGAATGTTGAACACCTATATTTGGGCCTGAGGCCGCAGTTTATGCTTTATGTATTTTTGGACCTGAGGTCGCAGTGTATATGTATACTTGGGCCCGAGGCCGTAGTTTGTACACACACACACACACATACACACACACACACACACACACACACACACATATATATATATATATATATATATATATTGGGCCTCAGGCCGCAGTTTATAGATAAACAGGTTGTTCATCATTCAGAAGAAGGAGTATTCATATCCTTACTTCCTTTCACTTCAATTATAGTTACCATACCAGTTATCAGTTATCAGTTCAGTTATCAGTTATCAGTCCAGTTATCAGTTATTAGTTATCATTTCATTTATCAGTTATCATTTTAGTGATCAATTATCAATTCTCAGCTATCAGCTTTGTTTTAGTTTCAGCATTTATAATTCTTTCTTTCAGTTGCTTTACATACCAGAATTCAAATGTACTGACGTCCCTTTCTGCCCGGGGCATGCATCTCACGATGCAGGTAATGATTTACAGGTTGACGATTCAGAGCGCTAGGATTCTCGCACCATATATTTGGTGATCCCCAGTTCGTTCGGGGAATTATCATTACCTTACAGTCTTCAGTAATTCTCAGACAGTCAGTGTTTTCAGTACTTCATTAGAGGCTTCATAGACTAGAGTAACAGGTAGACAGAGTCGCAGGCTTTTCATATTAAGCCATGCTGGCTATAAATATGTTTCAGAATTGTATTAGTATTTCCGCACTTTGATTTATATCGTCTAGACTTTCAGTATATTAGCATGTGTTAGTTTATCTTCCGCATTCAGTATGTTATGATATTACATGTTGATTCAGCCAGCCAGTTAGTTCGCTCGGTCACATGAAGTCAGGCACCGAGTGTCGTGTTACATCCAGGACCAGGTTCGGGGCGTGACACTCGTTCTCATTGTTCCTCTTTTCAAAAAGCTACCATAACCACTTACAGTAGCTATTGTGTTTCTAGATGAAGCATATGCAGATCCTTTTGAATTTTTCGTTACATAATAATCAAACAAAGAATCCATATAATTTTTCACTTCTAAATTCAATTTCCCCCCCTTCTTTTTCTCCAAACATCCTCACAATTGCAAAGGAACATATTCAAGCTTGTTACGGGGATCCAAAATTGATGCAATAAAGATCATCTTGTTCATTTTTTCAGGTTCACCCCAATACTTGGAAAAATTTTCTATCATTTTTTTTTTGCCATTTCTTTCAAACTAGCATCTTCATTTTCCATCCACTCTTTCAAAATAAGATCAAGCTCACAAATTTCAACAAAATGCACATTGGAAGTGACATACATAGAACCATAGACCCTCAAAGTAAGCAAATAAAAAGCTTCAAGAAATTTACCATTGTTCTCACATTATCCCAGTCAGCACTTGTGAGATCACCTGCACTAGTTCCATCTTCACATACATAGGTACGGTGATGATGCAACAATCCAGTATCAAAGAAACTATATTTGTCAAAGGCAAGCTCAAATTGTTGTGTTGTGTCTAACATCATGTATGTAGATTTCCATCGAGTAGAAACATCTAAGTATAATGTTCTCTTGGAAGTTAACTTTTGAGATTCACAACATTCTTTAAACTTTCTAATCCTAGCGGGAGATTGTCTAATGTATCTCACAGCTTGTCTAACTCTCTTGATAGAAACACCAATTTCTTTCAACCCATCTTCTACAATGAGATTAAGTATGTGATCCATACATCTAACATTCAAGTGTTTACCATCCATTATATTAGTTCCCCAAGTGGTCAATTGTTTAGACACTTCTCTTACTGTGACATCATTGGAACTAGCATTATCTACCGTTATAGTAAATAAATTTTCCAAACCCCAATCAAGAAAGCAATTAGTAATAACCGATGCCATATCATCACCCTTATGACTAGAGATGGGACAAAAGTTTATTATCCTTATGTGCAATTTCCAATCTCTGTCAATAAAGTGAGCAGTAAGACACATATAGTTTATTCTTTGTATAGAAGTCCAAGTATCTGTTGTACGACAGATTTTAGGACGTGATTCATTGAAGGAATTCTTCAAACTTTGTCTTTGTTCACAATAAAGTTCATAACAATCTCTTGTCAATGTTCTACGAGAAGGAATTTGAAATCGAGGTATTGTGACTCCTATAAACTTCTTAAATCCATCTTTTCAACAAAACTAAATGGCAGTTCATCCAAAACTATCATTTGAGCTAATGTTTTCCTACTAAGTGCTTGATCAAATTTTCAAGTGGTAAGCACCCCTTCATTTGCCCCATTTGAAGCTGGTAGAAAACTTATTTGTGTTTGACTATTTTCCATGCTACGGGGCATCACTTAGCGAGATGATTGTTCATTGATGTAGTACAATTATCTTTCGTAGCAACAACATAAGATTTTTGACAGTACACATTTTGCTCTTTTATTCTTTTTTTCGGTATACCGCTCTGCGAGCAGAGCGAATGAACATAAATCTTTCCTAATATCGTGAATATCCTTTTTGCTCTTTCTCGGCTCCGTGTTTGTGGTGATAGTGTTGGTTATACTTGTCGATTTACTACCGCCTTCCTTCCGGAGCAATAGAACTTCTTTCTAACTTCATTCAAAAAACCGTCCACTAGGATCATCATACTTCTCAAAATGGTTCCAAGCATCTGATCTAGGTGGCATCGCTTTCCTTTTCTTTGGAGCTTCATCAGGATTGTACGGAATGAGACCTTCAGTGTTAGGTATGCTATCATTTGAACCCCCACCTTCGCATGCTTCTCTTACCCTACTTCCATTTTCTTCCATCTACAAAAATGAATACAAGCAGAACAATATATTGCAGCGAGCTATTCTAGACCAGAATTGAATACCTAACCTAAGCTAGTCTGGGATTGACACTTAGTTATTAATTATTATACTAGAAGGAAAGGAAGTTATACAGGGAGGAAAGGACAAAACAAACATTCAGGTTAAATATTCTCAGCTATATCTGCAAATATTATACTGAATATGGTCAAGCCAGCAGTAAGCAATGACTTTCACTAGGTCCATGCCAACAACTCTAATGCAAACTAAAAGTCCACAGCAGATATAACTGGAGGGAGGCATATATTGCACCAACAAGGATGAATAGATTAATTTAATGCATTTTGCACACAAATTCAGTGAATGCATGAGCATATTTTCTTCTTTGCAAGTATAAAAATCAAATGGTGTAAGTGTTCTCATTCCTGTTTCTTGAATTCCTTAGTTTCAATTAAATGCAGTCCACAGATGCAGCTTGCAGCGAAATTCCATGAAAAATTACAGGATATCCTTTCAACAATATACATGCACCTTTAACTCTTTAAGTCTTTAACTACTAATATTTAGCAGGAAAAAAAAGAACAAACTTTACTGAAACGAGAGAAAGAAGAGAAGATCGGCGAGGAGTAGAGGAAATAGAACAAAAAAAAGAAGAAATGAGAGAAATATAACAAAAAATAAGCTTACCGTCACAAGAAATTTGACGACAATGAAGGAGCCCTAGATATGAAGTTGTTTCTAGATGAAGCAGATGAAGCTGTTGTGTTTCCAGATAAAGTCAATGGCATTGTCGCCCGTCTGCCAATAGAGAGACTGAGAGAGAGAAGAGAGAAAAGCCCTAAGTTATTTGGATTAATTAAGAATGGGAGAAAAGAAATTGACCTTAAGGTTGTCTAGCCGTATTTGGATTTTTTTGGGCAATTGGGTTTGAGCTAATTATTTGGAATAGGGGTAGGCCTTAGCCTATATAAGTTATAACTATATAAGTATATATAGTTTAAAGAGTCCATGTACAAATATTTTGGTCTTTCGGTTAACCGAAAAAAAATAAATCAATAACCGACAACCGAACCGAAAAACTGAAATTTAAAATTAAAAAAAAAAGACCGAAAAAACCGAATAACCGAAACCGAAATAAAAAAAAATTCGGTTCGGTCGATTTTATCGGTTCAAACTGATATATGCCCACCCCTACTCTAATCTCCAAAGGACTTCTTCTTTTGAAAATTTTTGCTTAGTTTATTTTTCAGTTCAGGGTATTCGGCTTGAAAGTGTCCATGTTTTCCACACTCGTAACATCTTCCATCATTTTTATCATTATCATTCTTCATCTTCCCTTTTCTAAAGTTTGATTTGCCTTTTCTGCTATTTATGTTCTTCCTCATCGTGCTTGTTACGACTTTAGAGAGCATAACTATGTTTTCATCTTATTTTCCTCCTTCCTCTTCTTCTTTATTTTCTGATTCAGCCACGGTTGCTTTAAATGCAACTGTCTTCTTCTTTTCTTGTTGAACCTGTATGTCTAGATGTGTTTTCTCAAATGCAATTAGAACACATCTAAGTTTATCATAGGACATTTTGTCAAGATCCTGACATTCCAATACAATAACTTTGGGTTGACAAATTGTGGGACGACTTCTCAGAATTTTTCTGACATGTTCTCCGCTTTTAATTGGACTACCAAATGATTTTAAGTCTCCAAGTATTTTGCTGAACCTGGAGAACATTTCCTTTACTGATTTTCCATCCTTCATTTGAAATAATTCATAGTATCGAACTAGGAGATTGATCCTTGTTTCTTTCACTTTGTTGGTTCCTTCATATGTAACCTCTAATTTATCCCACATTTCCTTTGCAGTTTCACAGCTTGATATTTTCTCATATTCTTCTCCATTGATAGCATTGTACAACAGATTTTTTTCCTTAGCATTTACTGTTATGACAACTGATTGTTCTTCAGTGTAATCATCTAAACAAGAGGATCAGATGATACAGTTAAAAATCATTCACTATGACTTGACCATTGTCATCTTTCTTTGGCGGAATTGGAAGATTTCCCTTTTTTATCACGCGCCAAACTTTAATGTCATATGATATTGTGTAGGTCTCAATGCCAACTTTCCAGTAAGAAAAGTGCTGACCGTTGAAGCACGGGCTCGTACCTGAGAAGTTCCTTCTTGGAATAGCGCTCCAACAACTGTATTTGGTCCCATGATTTTTTCCTTATTTGCTGTTAAGAAATGTTTTGTGAGCATGGCTCTGATACCAATTGAAAGTACAAAATGGGGGTGAATTATAACCAATTTAAAAATCTTAGTTGGCTAAGTATGAGTTTAGTCGACTAGACTTTGCGCTGTGAGTGATTTCAATGGAGATAAACTAAATGAAAAGAAAGGTAAAGAAGACAACAATTTTTATACTGGTTCACTATCGGTGTGGTACCTACGACCAGCTCCCTTGGGTCACAAGGGATCTCTTAGATCTTAATGAATGTTTACAACAATGATGGTTTTAGTATGTTCACCACCAACGATACACAACAACAGTGATTCTTTTCAATGTTGCCACAACTCTTGTTTTGTGTTTTAACTCTTCTTATCTTTTGTGACACTTGTAGACTCAAGAATACAGTATTTTTACTAAGAACTAGAAAGCCTTAGAAACAGATGATGTAGTTGTGTAGTTTTGAATGTTCTTCTGCTTCTTCCTTTATAGCTTGATGAGTCTTCTGTTTCCTTGTCTTCTGCGATTGTATTGCATGAATTCTAGGAGTCCTTTCCTTGTGAGGCATATATATCTAAGAGAAAGGCCCAAGGGTAGCCTCGTGAATCTAACTTGAAATGGTAGCTAGATTCATTCTTAATCTTGACGAATTGCTTCTTTCATTCCTCCTTGATTTGAGCTTCTGCATTTGATCTCTGGCGTTGGTTAGCTCTCTTCCCATTCTTGCGCGCTTGAGAATCTTTGACAAGGCTGACTTATTGACGTTCCTTCTTTGTTCCTTAATTGATTGATTCATTTTCTATGTAAAGCAAAGTTCAAAATATATTGTCGTTGAGTATGATCTTCTTTCCTTTTAACAACATTTATTGCCTACCATATATATGCATACAAGGGTATGTCATTAGTCAAGGCTTCTTTTAAATTATTATAATTATTAAAATCCTAAACTTAACATAAAGCATACCTCAACTTTTGAGTCAATTTTGATAAGTTCAAAACAATGGGGTGTTTTAATTTCTTTTGAGGAAATTAAAAAGGATGATAAAGTTGGTATGCAATGGAACAACCAAAATATTCAGGTGTTTGGTTCACTAAATATATAAAATATTTTAATATATGTGAGTGATTTATTGTAATGTAATCCAATCCACAAAATAATTATATCTTTTATGCTAATATCTTTTCTTTTTTAGATTTCTCAGGTCAACAGGTCAAGTGTCAACTCTAATAATGGGTTAGGTTAATTTTGGCATGATTTTGTAGAATCCCTTTAACCAACCAAAACTGGCCACAGCCTTTAATAGTAGTTGATAATGACTTACATTATTTCTTAATTAAGCATTGGCGCATTAATCTTTAATTTTCAAAGTTTGACAACTAATCTTGATCAATATATTTGGTTTTGGGGGTGGGGGTGGGGGGTTCACTTTATTGCTGTTAATTGTCTAATAAAGCGTGAGATTCACACCTTTAGAAAATTAACCAATAACCAATTGTTTTTTCCTTCGCTTTGGTTTATATATTCATCACATTCCATATTTTATGTTTTGTCTTAGACCTAAGTAGGTCAAAAAGTTATTTCTTTCGAAGTGATTAACGTTAGAAAATTTATGTCGAGTTCAATTCTTATCCAATTGTACAAGGAGGTTTTTCTTTTCTTTTCTTTTTTTTTGAAATTTTGGAGTTTATAAATTTGTAAACTTCGTTTTTATTTTATTTTCCCCCTCTTAATTAAAACCAAAATTACATAAAAGTTCTCGCAACTAGCAAGAAGTTGGATACGACTGAGGAAAGCATTGTAATGTCTTTTTAAAGTAATTAAGACGATGTTGGTATCGAACTTTTGCCCAATTATAGCAATAATTTGTTTTCATGTTTAGCCAAATTTGGCAGTAGAGAGAATAAGGCAGAGGTTGCTCACCCAAAAGAGTGAGGAGCCAAGGCAAAATCCATGCATTACAGTTTATTAATGGAGCAGAGGTTGAATACCCAAAAGAGAAAGAGCCTTATTGGCAACCAGGGGTAGGGGTAGAGGTAGAGATTCGACTATAGCTTTAATTTAAATGCTAAATTTAATTATCTTAAGAAATTATTTAATATGTATGAATTATCAATATGAAACCTAATAGTCAAGGCTAAAATTCCAAACGAGCTAGTACACTTCAAATTCTACCCCAACTTTCTTCAATAATCACTTTGATCCCGACTCGATAATGGCAACTAAGAGTTTAAGATTTTTCATCAGTTCTTTGACTATTAACGTACCCTTAATCTTGATTTCTTTAGTAAGTTTTTGATAATTTCAAGTTTGAATGCCCTTTTGATCATTGACTCCTTTTTTTAAAATTAAATAACTAGAAATTTTAAAGTGTGAAACATGCTTAATCAAATACCTTTCACTTTCATAGCACCCATTTTGCGAAGAAATTTTTCTTTGTTCAGTGCTTTGTTTTTCTTTGTAACTTCTTTTTATTTATAGTTGGATGATTAGTCATCATAATCATTAAGTTTCCAAAGAGTTGCGCGCTGAATTTTATCGCTAATGATTAGCATACTGTGATGCCTCCGTCATGCTCAAATTCTAAATTCGCCTCTATACAAGGTCAAAATTATTTAACTTATTCCTGAGTTTATTCTTTATATTTTGAATTCAAATTATGGCTCCACTAAGTTTGTATACAATCATTTAATTTAAAACTTACAACATTTAAGTGTCTACGTTAAAAAACTACGTAACTTACTAAATCAACATTGAGCGCATACAAATATTTTACACAACTAGTAAAACATAAATTGTGACTAATTATTCTAAATCCCATCAAAATTCCAATTTCATCGACTGGTAAGAGCATTAAATTTGTCAAATAAAGGAAGAGATGAATATTTGAACAAAAGAAATAATGTCTTCATCTGCCAACAGTAACAATATTAATTTTTACCCTCAGTATGATCTTACCGCGTGCCACATATTACTCGTCTTATTTTCTTTAAATACTGACATTTTTAAAGTAGACGTTATTTATAGTCGACTTTTATATAACTTTATCGTATAAAGATATATCTTTTACATCTTCAGTGGATAAGCATAAACTATATCATAATGTATTCGATCAAAAAACATTTTGCACTAGAGTATAGTATGGACGAAACGGGAGCTGCACTGTAGTTATTTTTAAAAATTAAAAGAATATTCATTACTGAAGCACCTTTAAAATGATTTGATCAAATACAAATTACTACAATCACTTAACTGTTTCTTGCAAATTTTATTTGGTAAAAATATTTCTTAACGATAGCAATTTTCCCGTACTAATATTGTGTATTCACACTTTTTCATTTATGTGACGTTTTTTTCTTATTATCTATTCAAAAGAATAATTTTTTTTTATTTAAAAATAATTTTACTTTAGATATCTTTCGATTTATCCTTAAGGTCATGTTTTTTTATATATAAATTTACAAGTTTCAAATCTTCTTTTCCTCTTTTTTAGATTTCATATTCAGCCAACAAATAATGTTGTATATATTTCGAAATCGGATGGAGTGCAGTATACTCGTCCAACAGACATTAAAAATAACATAGCAAATGTAATCATGTAAGTGGAGTTTGGGGAGGGTAATGAGAATGCACGTCTTAATCCGACCTTGTGAAGGTAGTGGTACTATTTTCGATAGACTCTCGGCTGAAGGTAAAGATATTGTTTTCGATAGACCCTCGGCTGAAGGTAAAGATACTATTTCCGATAGATCCTTGGCTCTATTAGGTGTTTGTTCTGGTTTTATTATCATATTTGGTTTTCCTATCTCTTGAAGGACGGACAACATATTTTTACTATAATTGATTTTTTTTCCTTTTATGAAAAGAAAAATATAATTCTTCCATATTTGGCTAGTCCATTTTCTTGGAGTAAAAAGGTATGGACTTCCACAAATTGAGGATTGTTCCTTCACATTCAGCAGCATCCACAATGTAGCCATATGCGTTTGAGAGTCTTGTTTAGGGGAAGAACTTTATGGGACACGTGTTCGTGTGTCACTTGTGTTTGCTTCTATCTGAGGTTGTTCTCTCGATATTTTTGTACTCTCTTTAATATAGTAGATTGCTCATCTCCGTTGTGGACGTATATCAATTGACCGAACCACGTTAAATATTTGTGTCTCTTTTGGTAAATTTCTCTTTTGTTTCTTGATTTATCGTCGTTCAATGTTTGCTTTGCTAACTGCCGCATGACACCTGATTATTTCGGTCCAAACAAGTGATATCGGAGTGAGGTTCAAGACAAGTTCAACTTGACGGGTTCAGTTCTAGTGTTGAAGGTTAAGTGAAGAAGGTTGATCAAGTTTATTTTGGCCGAAAAATTAGGGCAAGGGGGAGAATTGTTAGGTGTTTGTCCTGATTTTCTTACCATATTTGATTTTTCTATCTCTTGAAGGAAGGACAATATATTTACTATAATTGATTTTTCCTTTTATGAAAAAGAAAATATAATTCTTTCATATTTTGCTAGATCATTTTTTTGGAGGAAAAGATTTGGACTTCTATATTGAGGATCCTTCCTTCACGTTCAGCAGCATCCACAGTGTAGCTATATAGGATTTGAGAGTGTTTAGGGGAAGAAATTTACGAAATAAGTGTTAGTGCGTCAATTGTGTTTGCCTCTATATGAAGTTATTCTCTCGATGTTTTTATACTCTTTTATATATTGGATTGTTCATCTCGATCTTAACATGTGCATGGAACGCATAATCAGAGCTGCAGTATACTTAGTCCATAGACGTGTATATATGGGGGCTGCAGTGCAGTTACAGTTGTACTTTGCCAATAATATGGAATCACATTGAGAGTATTTTAAATCTTGGGTTTTGTTTTGCTGTAAAACTGAATCCCCATCGCTTTGTAACATCAGAGTTTAATGTCTCCTCAGCTACTATCTACAACCTAATTAGTAGTACTGAGGGCTCACTATATAACAATTCAATGGTTTTCACTGTCATATCCATCGGTTTATTAAATCTTGGAATATATCTCATTATGAGTGAGTTCGTGTGAGCATTTAAAACCCTATTTCATACTTATTACTCACATAACTACCTAGATTTTATGTTTTATATTAACTTTTCGTATGTTTTTTTTGACCCTTCAAGTTCTCTAGTAGTGTTATTTAGGTACTTGAACAAGTTTTAAATGGACTCTCACTCGAACAATTGTCTTTCTTTAGCTCAACTTGTTGATCATGACCCTTCAACCACTCGTTGAGATCTATTAATTGGTGGTAGAAAATGGAATTAGTTGCTTCTGACGTAAAATTCTAATACGTAGAATTGACTTAAATATATAAATGCTTGTTTTTCGTGAAAATAACACAGATTAGCCAGTTTTCGGATGATAATTAAAAAATAGTCAACATTTACAAAGTCATTAAAAAAATAGACGTTGTTTTGCTGAAATGCAGAAAGTTCCAATATAATATGCTGGATTATGGAACTCCTGCATTTAAATTTTCAGCATATTATGTTGGAACTCCATCACATTATGAAATTCTAATTATGCTGAAATCTCATATGTAAAAAATTTGAACTCCAATATATTATTTTCTGATTTTTAAGGATATTTTTGTTCAGATTTTATCTTTAAATAAAAAAGTGAGGAAAATTCCATTATTTTCAAAGTTGTGACTATTTTTTCAATTACCAATCCGGCTATTTCTAAAACAAGTTCCCTGTTTTTTGGCGATTACTGATTACTACTGTTTATATGCTACTTTTGCCGTTTGGATTTTTCTCGTATTCTTAAGGTTTAAAAATGAGCTATACAATTCGATTTAACTTATGTACATGTAAAATTATCAGTATCAGCTAACAATATTAACTAGTAACATGTTTTATAATCGAATAATTATTTTCATTTATTATGAGCAAGCGATATTATAATTAGCTTCTGGTCTGCCATTAATATTTATGCGTTATAAACTTATTTTATTTATTTATTTATTATTTTTCCTTGAACGTGAAAACGTACATAGAAAAGGAGAAGCGCATGTGCGGCAAGGCTTAAGTACTTGGAGCGAAGAAAGCGCATTGCTATCTGCCCGATTGACTTCATTTACTTTCACTTTTTTTGCAAATGAAAATGACTTATGATAAAAAATAAAAAAAAAATAAAAAAAGTCATTTTCATTTTTGTTTTCTTTTTCAAAAATGTTTTTGTCTCTTCTTAATAAGTGGCTATTCATCTAGAGTATGTAATTTCTTCTCTTTTTTTTTTCCCTTGAAATGTCATCAAATACTATTTTTTACTTTTTCCAATTTTTGTTCTTCTGTTATGATTATTCCTAGACTAAGTTTTGAATATCCCTTTTTCCAAGTTATGTTCAAGTTTGTCCTACTTATACAACTTTTTACAAGATTGAAGTCTTACTTATCCTAGTGGGGAGTCTCTTCCAAATAATTTTACTTTTCCATGCAACAACGTATATAGGATTTCTTATAAAAAGAATTACAAGAAAATATACATGACTTCGCACCATAACAAAAAATGATCCATGTTTTTAAGTTTTACCCCACCTAGCCTATATTGTACATATTTTGAAAGCACTAGCGAATTGAAAATCTGTGTTCTTACATCCATTGCTTTCACTCTCTCTTCTTCTCACATCATCTACATATGCTTCAAGGGATCGTCCGTCATTACTGCTTCTCTCTCACATGTCTCCTGGTTGCAATGTAATAAAATTGAAGAGTAGAAGTCCACCATTGAAGACCATTTGAAGCTTTGCTTTCGAAAATAGGAGTTTTGATTTTGTTAGTTGTTTGGATTGAATGTTGTTCCAATTGATTGAAAATATCAAAAGGAGTTCAAAATGTAAATTTAAAGTGATTTGGAGTAGATTTGAGCCAGATTTGAGTTGAATTTCAGAAAAGACGCAAGGAAGAAGACGAAGTCAGTTTTTGTATAATTGAGTATAATCTTGTATAATAGTGTATAAACACATCTTATACACTATTATACACTTTTATACACCTTTATTCAAGGGTCTGTAGACGAACTTCTTTCACGATTTTCAATTATAATTCTTGTTCAAAAGCAGTCCAAATCTCCATTAAATAACTTCAAATTTTATATACAACCTCCTTATACTATTTCGAACAAGTCTAAATAACACTCACTCCAAATTTCTCACAAAATCAAATTTGGAATATAAATTCACGTATTTATGCTTGTTAAAAATCTAATTTTCACCACCTAAATAGATTTGGTTTGTTGAACTAATATTTGAGTCACAGTTACTGATTCGAAAATTAACTTAAAAGCTTGAGCAATCTTTTATAAAAATTAAATAGTAATTTTCGAGAACCTATTGGAGTTGAATGTTGAATATTAGCCTATTATTTTTGGGCTAGTTGATTGTAAATTGAAATATGGGCTTTAAAATTGAAAAGTAGGGAGCCAAGGTAAAAATTGCGCGAGGCACCCTATTTGGTCGCCCCCATTTAACCTATACCCGCTTTTTTAAAAACTTTTAATTTATACCCACTTTTTAAATAACTTCAGCTCCCCTTTTCCTCGCTGAGCTGAAGTTCACCAGTTAAGCTGAAGTTCGCCAGTTATAAAGACAAAACTTCAGCATACGGGGCTGAAGTTCCGCAGTTACAAAGACAAAAGAGCTGAAGTTTTCAAGTTATAAAGACAACAACTTCAGCATACGGGGCTGATGTTCCCCAGGTACAAAGACAAAAGAGCTGAAGTTTTGTCTTTGTAAATTGGGGAACTTCAGCTCTGTATGCTGAAATTGTTGTCATTATAACTTGGGAACTTCAGCCCGTATGTTGAAGTTCCCCATTTACAAAAGACAAAACTTCAGATCTAGAGCTGAAGTTTCCTAGTGTAACTGGGGGAACTTCAGCCCGTATGCTGAAGTTTTTGTCTTTATAACTGGGGAACTTCAGCCCCGTATGCTGAAGTTCCCCATTTACAAAGACAAAAACTTTCCCAGTGTAACTGCGGGAACTTCAGCCTCGTATACTGAAGTTTTCGGGGATGAAGTTCCCCATTTACAAAGACAAAAACTTCAGCTCTAGAGCTGAAGTTCCCATTTACTAGAGCTGAAGTTCGCAAACTAGTTCAGGCCCGTCTACTAGAATGCTAAAGTTTTGAGTGATTGTCTTTGCTACTTCAGCCCCGCATGCTGAAGTTATGCGCAAAAGCGGGTACGAATGTAATTTTTTTTACAAAGCGGGTATAAGTTAAAACGTGGCACAAAAAGTGGGTACGGATGCAAAGCTCCGCAGCCAAGTTGTTCTTATATGAAATTTTCCTTTTTTTATAAGTGATATTAATATTTAAAGAAATAAATAAATAAAGATCACTATAATAACAAGCAATGCTGTTTTTATATTAAGATTAAAATTTTTTATTTATATATATATATATAATTTGTCAGTGAGACGGGCAAAATATATTCTTCATGTTTCCAAGTATATCCCTATTTCATTTGAACTCTCAATTTGTTATTGTTTTTTATTTATAATTTAGCAATTCACGAGTTTGAAGTTTGTGCCGACAAAACTCCTATATTTAATTGGAGAAAGAGCAAATTCAGTGGTCCATTATTTGTTTCAGATCATATGGGTGTAAATCATTTACACCTTTATATTGGCGTTAAAAATAAAAATTTTGCCGCAGCTTTGAATAATGTCATGGCTTATATATTAATTTAAAGCAAATTTGAGAGGTGTAAATAATTTTCACCCGAATCTAATGCCACTACAGCTTGTTTGGATGATTGTTACTTATTGTACTATATCGTATTGTTACTTTTGATACGATATTTATTTTAGTTGTTACTTAAATTTTATTGTAACGTATCGTTAAAATTTATCGTTACATAACGGCGAAATATGTCACTTTATGTAACGACCGATTTGGTGTGGTTGCATCGTTATCTTGTCTTTTTCTCTTATCTCACCCATCATTATTATTAAATAATTTTATTTTATCATTTACCTTACCTTTATATATAATAAATTTACCATGTATCATAATTTTTCTTTATAATATTGCAAGTTTATTATACATATTGATGGTGTGTGATATCATGAAACAACAACAAACGATACAATCTATCAAAATATTGTATTTATCAAACAATATAGTACAATACAATACGATACATTATGAAACGATGTGTAACAACCATCCAAACAAGCTGTAATTTTCGCAGATTTCTCGATCATATATCAAAAGGAAGTTTAGCAATTCATTTAATAAACATGTAAAACTCTACTTATAGCCGGCTACCTTCTACAGTTCTACGTAATATAATGTGATTTCAATTGTACATAGTAATCAATAATTCACAATTCGAACAGGAGAATTGAGTTTGAATTCTTTGATCAAGTCTAGTTAGATGTTCTTATCCCATTAGCTCTTAATTAGAAGAAAAAGAACAAAGTCAAAATTAAACTTATCTTTATTTATCTCTTTTTTTTTTTTTTTTTTTTTTTTTTTAATTTAACTAAAAAATTGCATGTCTTCTGCTAGGAGTACGAGACATGTCGCAAGTATATCCCCCTTTAAGAAGCAAAATAGGTAATTAAATAAAAAACTGAAAAGAAATCTACTCAAAATCCAGCAAACCATTTCAAAATCAAGCACTTGTACAAAGTGATATCATAAGAAAATTGTTAATTTCCCAGGTGTTTAGCTTTTCGGAAAGCCAGAAGAGAACGAAATTTACCTCATCAGACAAATACATTAAAAAACCCAATATAGAATAATGTTAAGGAATTTACACTGTATTGATTAGCTTAGTCACTGATTCATGTTATTTATTAAATATTTTTTCAAAAATAAATTTGAGGGGGTGCATTAGTTCTATGTTTGACACGTTTAATTAGACAGTCAGCTAAACAAACTAGAAAGTAAACCACTGAAATGGTCTTAAAATTAATTAATGTTTAACTGGATTACTACTGATTCACTTTCACTATAAATTCATAGGACTTAGCACTTTTTCAACTTTAATTAACGTTGTTATTGAGTAACCCTGACAAGTGTCTGATCCGGTTAATTAATTAAACATAACACAATCTAATCCTCGTCACATTTTGTTGGCTGAAAGAAAACAGTTGATTTTTCTCAATTTATAAATCATGAATCTACATCCATATAATTTTATCACTTTCTAATTTCACTTTTTTTATTTATTTTACGCTTGTATGTATCGATGATTTCGATGACATGCAAATTTTATTTGCTAATTTTCAATAAGACCTTATAAAGCGGGACGAAGGGAGTCTTCCTCGAAAAATTTAATTGTTAATTTTTAATTAAACCATTTAAATTGAGGCGAAAGGAATGCTTATTCGAAAAGTTTATTTGCAAATTATATGTTGTTAATTTAACACGGATAGAGCCATAATATTGTGATAATGGAATGAAATGAAGTATAAAAGATGATTAGAGGCAATGGTGCAATTAATAATAACACATGTTAAATGTTTATAATGCCCAAACTATATGTTTTCCAAATGACCGAAACAGCATATAATATGTACCTCATTTGGTAATCTCATTACCTGGAAACTAACTAGAACCATACTCCTTTCTACTTTATACTTTTTGAATTTAAAAAAAAAATATGCACCAACAATATTAAATTTTGTAAGATAAATAAATTATTTTACTTTATTATAATAAATTGTTTATTATGTTTACCATGTAATTTATTATTGCTTTCATGATCCAATTGTACAAATACTTTTTTACTTAAATGCAGTAGTTTTTATATATTTATATCGCATGTGAAAATCTCAGAAAAATGTAGTTTGGTGGTAGAATTAACATATGTTATGGAATTTTTATTTTTCTAATATCTTGTAAGGAACCTAATTTTATAATAATTTTTTGTTTCATCTGTGCATTGAACTTCACCTCGTTTTATTTTAATAAAAAATTGACAATAGATATAAGACATGTTTCACTATAGTGCAGACTAGAGACTCATAATTTGAGACATATTTCTTAAGAATCCTTTCAAAATCTTTCTAAACCGTAATAAGTAGTACTGACAATCCAACGTAAAAATTACACGGGCACCCTATTTGGTCGCCCCCATTTAATTTATATTTATTTTTTTAAAATTTTTTAACTTGTACCCACTTTTTAAATAACTTCAGCCCCTTTTCCTCGCTGAGCTAAAGTTCGCAAATTACAAAGACAAAACTTCAGCTCTAGAGCTGAAGTTCTTTAGTTACAAAGACAAAACTTCAGTCATAATTTCCCAATTACAAAGACAAACTTCAGCTCTGAAGTTCCTCAATTATAAAGACAAAAACTTCATCTCTTTAAACATACTATAACTACTTTTATGAAATGTATGTAAAATAATAAAACACCGATGATCATCTAGCCTGTGCACTGTACCGTCATTTTACGAGCTGCTAATGCGTGCAACAGCTAATACAAAGCATTAATCACCACCAACTGGCTATGGGCAGAATTGCGACCAAGAAGACGAATTAGATTCAGAATTGAACTTTCATGTTAATTTTTACAAGGCAACTTTTCTAGAGCTGAAGTTTTTATTTTGTAACTCGCAAACTTCAGCTTTAGAATTAAAGTTTTTGTTTTTATAACTGAGAATGGCTTGTATTTGTAATTGGGTAACTTCAGCTCTAGAACTGAAGTTCGCAAGCTACTTCAGGCCCGTCTATTAGAATGTTGAAGTGTTGCGTGATTGCCTTTGCTACTTCAACCACGTATGCTGAAGTTATGCGAAAAAGCGGGTACACTTGTAATTTTTTTTACAAAATAGATATAAATTAAAACGTGACACAAAAAGCGAGTACAAATGCAAATGCCCCAATCCAACTATTCTCCTTTATTTAAGCCAACCAGCTTCGAATTTATGGCAGTATAATCACGCAAATATTTTAAAATTAAGGAAAAAAGACAAAGTTCCTGTACATACAACTCCATTCTATGGTTAGAAATTAACCAATGAAACAATAACCTAAGAAAATCATATGTCTCCGTATATACGTAATTACCTTTCTAACCTTTACAATTAATTTACGAGCATTTGGACATAAGAATTGTAGAATTCCAAAAAAAAAAAAGGTTCAAGTGAAAATGGCATTTGAAAATTAGAGTTGTGTTTGAACATGAATATAATTTTGGGTTATTTTTGAAGTTTTGTGAGTGATCTGAGTGAAAATTTTGAAAAATAACTTTTTGGAGTTTTCCAAATTTTTGAAAAATTCTAAAATTCATCTTCAAGTGAAAATTGAAAATTTTATTGCCAAACACTGATTTAAAAAAAAAAAGTAAATTTTTTTTATATCCAAACGGGCTTTATAATGATAGTGCTAAATATTTTAACAATTAATTTTAACATAAATACATTATTTTTTATGAATTACTAATTACTACTTCCCTCCAATTTATGTGGTGATGTTTGATTCGATACGGAGTTTAAAAGATAAAAAAAACTTTTGAAACTAGTGATCTATAACAATCATAAATATTTGTGTCGTTGTAAATTATTTCATTAAAGGGTCATTTGCTACGCGGAATAAATTATCTCAGGATTATAGTCCTTGGGTTATAAGCCTAGACTAATTTATCTCTCCTTCCGAATGGGATAAAATAATACTATCTCCGGTCCACGATAAGTGATTATTTTACTTTTTTATTTTGGTCCAAAATAAGCGTCCACTTACATAATTAAGAAGGAATTAATTTTATTTTTCCAAAAATTTTCCTTATTTACATATTTCAATGTGTCAAGGTAACATTAATTAAGGTTATTTTAGTGAATACATCTTTTTTCTCTAGGAATTCGTATTTCCTTAATGGACGTGTGAAAGGTAAAATAGTCAGTTATTGTGAATCGAATGAAATATCAAGTTTGATGGGATAATGTGGAATAAGATGAGATGTTCATGATTAACTCTGTGACTATATTAGTAATATGTTTGACTGATGGTATAAATTTATCTTGAAATGAGTTTATACTGTCAACCAAATATAATGTATAAATTTAGTATCATATTTTATCGCACCTTATCTCGCGTATCAAACGAGCCCTTAGGGTTAAAGAAGGAAAGTTAAAGTGAAATTGTTTCTAAATGAGGAAATATAATATTCTTTATGGGACAAATCAAAGAAAAATTACTTATAATTATCTAATTAGTTACTTATTGTCAAAATACAATACGATATATACTTATAATTAAAACTTTTTCTTTTTTTTGTTTTCCAAATCTCAATGTCTCTTTCTCTCTCTCTCTCTCTTTCTCCATCATTGTATAAATAGAGAACCAGTTAAAGGTTTTTGCTTTTCCGAGGTAAGCTTTCAGAAATACTTCTTCTCCTTCCTCTTTATTCAGAAACCAACCAATAAGCTTAAACAAACCAAAACTTTCTTCTCTTTCTACGTGCAAAAACGTAGCAGAAACAACCAACAGAAAAGGAAAGATCGATAAATATGGTTCACTAAAAAGTTTTCTCTCTTTTTTTTCCCCTCAAGAAACTGCAAAAAGTTCAAAAACCAATATATTCTATCAATCCTTACTTGTATGTAAGTGTCCCTTGTGTTGTCATGTTTTTCTGACTTCTTTTTCACTTATTGAATTCATAGTTTCAATATGGTAAAGTTTTCAACTGATTTCAGCAATGCCATTGACTGCTTTCTACTACAAAAACACCATTTTTGATACTCTGTTTTTTGTACTATCTTTTACATCATTTATTTTCTTGGAACTTTACTTTAGTATGGGTCAATCACATAGTAGTAATTAAAACTCTCTTGATCTTTTTCAGTTCAGAATCTTTATACTATTATTGCACATGGTTTTTCAGAGATCAAAATTTTGTAGTTTGTACTAAGTGGAATGAACTCAAAATATTAATATGGCGTTGAAGATTTGATCTTTACCTTTTGTAATATATTTTCCTTTTTGTGTTATTCTTTATTTGCTCTAACTTCTCCACTCTGTCTTTCCATTCTGTAAAGTCCCCTAAAAAAGAATAAACATAATCTTCAACCAAAAGTAAAACTCTGGCTTCTCTTATATTCTATATTTATTTATCAATTCTTTTATTTTTTAAAAAAAAAAAGTTTTGGGTTTGGTTTCTTTTCGTTTACGATCCCTTCTCAGAAACTGTCCCCAAATCTCCTACAAATTGTTCTTTTTTTTTTTTATTTTATAATTTAAATTCCACCGTTGAAAACGCCATTAATGACTTGTTTATAGCAACCCTCGACTAAAATATATGCCTTTCCCCTTCTTTGGTATTCTTATGTTGACATAAATATTTATCTTATGATCTCAATCTGAATATAAATACCATCTTCTATATTTCTTTTTATTTTTTTCTAACAAAAAATTAGCTTCATCTTTTTCCAGCTTCATTGCAATTTTCAGCCATGAAAACAGAGGGAAAAATACCAAAGGTAATATTTTTTTATGTTATTAATTTTTTTTTTCTTTGTTGGGTTTCAGTTGAATATATGTATTATATGTATGTATACTTTTATACACACAGTAGTGGTGTGACTGTGTGTTCTTGAATGGAATACTGATGAGTTGATTTTGACTTATTTTGCAGTCTTCGTGGACTAAAGTGGTGGTTAGGAAATGGTTGAATATGAAAAGCAAATCGGAGGAATTTTATTCAGATCACATAGTAGATGGTAAGATTTTCACATTTATTGAAAATTTTCAACTCTTTTTATGTAAATTCTTCTGATTTATGAAACATAATAGGGCATAAATAACCTTTAGTCAGCTACTAAACCTATTTATATTCGATAGAGGTAAAGTGTGTGAAATTTATATATTTGGTATATAACATTCAAATATAACATATATATAATGTTATTTTTTAAAAATAATATTGATTTATTTTTGTGGTTTTTTCATTTTATGAAATTAATAGGGGTGGGCAGAGGAGAAAGAAGAAGGAAGAGTTGCTCAGACGACGGGAGTTGCGTTGTGGTGCCGGAGGAATTATCAGGTAAAGATTCCGGTGATCGTAGGGTTTTTTCCGGTGAAGTACAGCTTTTACTCGGATTTTCCGTTGATTTGATACATTTTCTTAAATGGACTGCAAATCTCTGCCGTTGATTTGATGGATTTCATTATGTAATTTGACATAGTATAATCACAATTTAGTTGAGAGCTTTTTTTTGGTTAGTATCTAATCATTGCCTCTACTTATGCCACGTGTACCAGGACCTACCTAGTCCCTAGTTCTAGTGTGATCATTCCATTTTTAGTTTTCACTAATTTCTATACAAAGTCATAATTTGAACTATAGTAAAATATTTTCTTACTTTTTTTGTTCCTTAAAAATCAATCGAAAATTTTATCATTTACACATCTATGCCACTTTATTCATATCTGTTACTTTACAATATTAAATAATTTATTGATTTAAGTTCTTAACTTTTCAAATTAAGTTCAACTTTAAATTTATATCACTGTTGAAATTATTTAGCATGATATTAAAAGAACATTATGCCTTTTTTTAGTTATATATGACTATTTTTGAATGATCGGTAAGGAATAACACCGGAGATAAATAAATAATAATTGGTGGTAGATTAATAAAAGACATGAAGTTTTAAAAGTGTCATTTTTTAATATAAATTGTAACTTGTTATGGGAGATCATTTTTACCAAATTATGATGCGGATATTATTATTTTGATAAATTAGAAATTAAACTATGAGTAATTTCATTATTTGACAAGCAGAAAGTTGGTTGATGGAAACAAATGATGGAATTCAACGGCCAATATTGGAGAGAGAGACATTCACTGTCACTGATCATCAAAACCTTAGGTAAGGCAAGAACGATCTCCTAATTTTAAATCTTTGATTTTAATAAGTATAAATTTACATTTCTCTTTTACGTATTTGCCAAAAGGAATTCAATAATTTAATGCATACCCATGTTAAGGTTCATAATTAGATCATAGTACTTGAATTAATTAATGTAAGATGTAAATTTAATAACCAAAAGCATGGATCCAGAAGCCGCATATTGAGCCAAGTCATAGGCTTGAGTACTTCTTTGCCATGTGCAAATTTATTTTTGATTTCTCTCTGGTGTTCGATATCCGTATTGAAACTCGATTAAATACGGATTTGTATTAAAAAATCTCACATTATAAATAACTAACAAAAATAATTTCATACTCAATGCTCGAATTCGATATCTTTTATTAAGGATTAAAGAATATTTACTACTCCAAAGCGACATTTGTTGAAATTGAGATGTATGGAGTGCCTAATAAGTCATTGGCTTATGTACTTTTTGGCCATGTGAAACTACAGTTAGCTGGTCTCATAGGCTTTCTGAATAGATACTACACTTTTTTTAGTTAACTTAGAAAATTGTTGTCCCAATACCTAGTCGAGTGCAGCTACTTTGTCTTTGTCAACTAATGGATTCAACTTGTCTTTGTATTGTTTACTTTTGTAAAGTTGGAAGCTTCTAACTATCCATTTTGATATTTTATTTCTGAATATACTTGTGTATAGTAATGCATATGCCGTCAAAATATTCAAAGGAATGTTAACACTGAAATCGAACGTCTACCGAAAACAACCTCTTTATTCATATAAGGTAGAGATAACACTAAGTATATGTTGTTATTGTTGTGACGTTAACGGTGAAAATTAAACTCATACCTAAAAACCACGCATTAATCATATTTTTTTTTTGACTTTTGATATTTATCTTATATTTAGGGTCTCTAAAAGATTCGTATGTTCTTCTTTGTGTATGATCTAAACAATAAATAGGATGTTCGTGGGGACATGGAATGTAGGAGGCAAGTCACCACACGACGGGTTGAACTTAGAGGACTGGTTGAATTCCACTGCACCAGCTGACATCTATGTGCTTGGGTAATTTCCTTATGTATTTTCTATTTTTTATTAAATTTTATGTCAAGTCAAACTCCGACAAACAAATTGGAACGAAGGGAGTAATAGACTTCATGGTTTCTAAATCAATTGAAGAATGATATGAAATTATAAAGTGAGGTTAATATTAAATCAGGAGATGTGCATTTCTTTGTCATAACTGTTATGATTATGCTTTCATTGAATCAAGAATCTATTAGAAATTAATTTTCTATCTTTATAAGGTAGGGGTAAAATTAACGTATATACTTTATCGGATTACACTCGATATATTGTCGTTAATTAGATTACTCGGCAAATAGATTGATGGGAGATATTAGATACGAAATAGTTAAAGTGTGCGAAAGTGGATTCGAAAGTCCATTTCACTTTGGATAAAAGAGTGTTATGTCCAATATTTTGGTCTATATGATGTGAGAGTGGCTTACATCAGGTGGCACGCTAGAAAAGACCTTGTCCTATAATTTTGAACAGTCATTTATTTCGATAGATGTACTCTATAATTGATATTTTTTTTGGTCCACAATAAGTAAATTTTTTATTCTTTTTTTGTGGTTCAAAATAAGTAATTTTTTTAGATTTCAAGAATTAATTAATTATTTTTTTCTTACATTGCCCTTGGAATAAATAATGTTGAAGTATGTGTTAGGAGTGTTTGTGTGAAGAGATCATAAATGTTAATATGATCAATTATATTTCGTATTAATGTTAAAAGGTAGATTTTTTAATCTGTACGAAAATAGTTAAAATATCACTTATTGTGAACCGAAGGGAATATATACTTGTTAGAATTTAATTGACTGATAAACTTGTGTGCTATTACTAATGCATTAGGTAAATTTATTTTTTCTAACATTTTTAAATTTTTAACCCCTCTGGTATGAACAGGTTCCAGGAAATTGTCCCTCTAAATGCAGGCAATGTACTAGGTCCAGAGGACAGTGGTCCAGCTGCCAAGTGGCTTTCTTTGATTCGTCAAGCTTTGAACAACAACACAAACACCCCAGATCTTTCTCCTAATTATAGTAACACCCAAAATTCCGAGCGAAGAAGTTCATCCCCGTCCTTCCATGACTTGCACCAACAACAATCTAGTCTGAAACCAAGAATCAGCTTCTCAGATTTGATCAAATTGGAAAATGAACTCGAAGGAGAAGATTGGAAGAGACTCTTGAGGATGAATGACGACGGATCACCCAATCCAAATTGCATGTCAAATAGATATAACTCTTCTAGCACTGAGCAAAATAGGTATTGCTTAGCCGCAAGCAAACAAATGGTTGGTTTATTTCTATGCATATGGACTCGTACCGATTTATATCGACACATAAGCAACTTGAAGGTTTCTTGTGTTGGAAGAGGCATCATGGGCTATCTTGGAAATAAGGTACAAAATAACTGCAAGGAATTGAATCTATCGCATGTTTAATTATGCACGTTTAATTTTTTGATTTTGACCGTGTAACACATCTTTTCTTGATAATAGGGTTCGATATCGATCAGTATGACGTTGCATCACAAGACATTTTGTTTCGTTTGTACTCATCTGGCATCAGGAGAGAAAGAAGGCGATGAGATTAAAAGAAATTCGGATGTCATGGAAATTTTAAAGAAAACAAGGTTTTCACATAGTAGGATTATTGGAAAACCTCTTCCTCCTGATAACATTTTGGATCATGAGTACGTATTTCCTTCTTTTTCCTTCTTTTTTATTTTAATTTTTATCACAAGAATGCAAAAAAAAAAGATATTCGTCCTTTCGAGGGACATCTGATAAAATTAGGACGATACAGATGGACTAACAATGTATTCTTCTTTTGTTAAAATGTAGCAAGATAATTTGGCTTGGAGATTTGAATTACCGGCTTGCATCCGGTTGCGAGGATACATACGAATTGGTAAACAACAGTAACTGGGAAGCACTTTTAGAAAAAGATCAGGTTAGACATCTTTATTATACTATGTGCGCAATCAAACACCGTTATAAAATGAAGTCGGAGAAGTAGAAAATTTTAAACATATAAAAAAAAAATATATATTTAAAAAATTTAATAAATATTTTAAATGTTATGGCAGCTAAGAATAGAGCAAAGAGCAGGACGTGTATTCAAAGGTTGGAAAGAAGGAAATATTTTGTTTGCTCCAACATACAAATACCTCTACAATTCTGACCATTATGTTGTTCAAACTTGCACATCAAAGGAAAAGCGAAGGACTCCTGCCTGGTAATTTTCCAAAATTAACTACTCTTTTTTAGTATTTTTATGAAATATTGCTATTTTAATAAAATATTTATCAGATGCTTGCATTTGAATTAATCATGAATACGTGCATTTATCAACCGACATTATAGATTTTCTATCAAGGGACACCCTATAATAACATAATCCAATAACTTAATAAGTTATTTTATTTCATTTCTTGGTTTTTTTTGGGGGGAGGGGTTGGAGATGCACCGACCATACGAAAATTTACTTAATCTAATGAGAGATTAAGTAAAAAAAAATTGATTGGCTTTCTACCTTTAATATATAATATTGCACAATTAACGACATTCTTATGCTAAAAGATAAGTCATTATAGTCAACTTTATGCTTAAACTTGTTAAAGATTCCGAAAATCTGATAATTTAATCTGACAGATTAATAAATCTCGCTAATCTTGATGGTTTCCCACACTAGAAGTCTACCTTGTAGGCCTAAACATTAGTCTACATTATCTCTTTTTCTGTTACACCAGAAGACAGTTATTAATCCTCCAACAATATCTTAAAACATATTCTAATCCATATATATTTGAATTATAGCAGAAACATACCTTCATGACAAATTAATCTTTCTTTTTTTTCTTTCTAATTTTTTATTTTTATTTTTTGGGGTTAGGTAGTAGAAAAACTAAACACATTATTTGAGCATAAGATTTGAAAACTACTATTCACTTGTTCAAACTGACCAACTATTTTAATAATCAATTATGGTAATCTCAATAGTTGGTAAATTGCACGGTAAAGTTGTCTCTGAATATCTGTCGATAGAGCCGCTAATTTTTGCATTAAAATAGGTTGTCAACATCGTCCTTTCCTAGACTCTGCATGAACACGAGATACTTTGTGCACCGGACGCATTACTGTTTCTTGTTATTTTGTCATGAAGAAAGTCGCACATTGGAAACAAACTCAATAAGACATGTTAGATTTTGTTCCACATATGAATGAGAATTTCTGATGGACCATCTTAAAATGTCCTCACTTTTTCATAGTATTAGGAAAAATCTTGGACTGAATAACCTTTTTCCCAGGAATCTTGGACTTAAAATGCTTTTATGTAGTTGAATTCTTGCATCAAAGTACCATAAGTTACTGCCTTTCTGCATAAAACAAACTGTACTAAAACATAGTCTCTCTAAATTTCTAAATTACAGGTGTGATAGGATTTTATGGAAAGGTGAAGGACTAAAGCAAATATGTTATGTTAGAGGAGAATCAAAGTTCTCAGATCACAGACCAGTCTATTCACTTTTCTCAGTAAATAATTTAACAGAAAAGTACCAAAATGAAAAAGAATATTTCACTACCTTTTAGTCTAAAAGCCAGAAATTCTTCAACAAATACAGCAGAGGAAGAAGAGGAGGATTTCTTGTTCCATTGAAGGCCACAAGGTCTGTGTACAGCTGACCAATAGGGGAAGCCCAGCTGTAGCTTCCTGACCAATGACAGTCTGACACGTCGCCCAGCCAATTTTAACGGTTTTGGACATTGTGCATAGGATTACAAATCACAGGCAGGTCACGGCACACTTGGTGACAGGCGTACTGCGTTGTTGACACGTGGTTAATTGGTTGAAAAAGATTTTGAGTCTTTAGATTTTGATTTGGTTTTCTAGATATGAAGCTCAGCGTTTGCAGGCAAATAATTTTTCATTCTCTTTATTTCTTTTTGGTCCTACGCCTATGGCAATGTAAAGAGGAGTTCCATAGAACGGTTGAGGAACTTGAGGGAAGATGTGTATCTAGCCTCGTCAATTTTGTAAGCTCAATATTTTTTTGTTCGTTAAATGGAAATCTCTTCACTTTTTATGTGTCTAGTTTTCCATTTGCCAAATTTTCCATGCTTTTATTATGGGCATCTATCTTCCCTGGGGAAATAAAAAACACACTAATTTACAAGTGATGATTGAAAATTAGTTACAGTTTTAAAATTTAGTTATTTTTTATGTGAAAATAAAATCTGAACAAATATATTCTTAAAAATTCGAAAAAATTCCAGCATAAATATGCTGGAGTTCTAATTTTTACATATGAGATTCCGTCATAATGTGCTACAATTCATATTATGCTGGAGTTCGAACATAATATGCTGAAAGTTTATACGCAGGAGTTCCATAATCCAACATATTATGCTGGAGCTGCTTCTGTCCAGATTTTATCTCCGTATTAAATAGTGGCTTGTTTACCCTAAAATTCGAGTAACAATTAAACTTGTATTATGATTTTAAGGATACGTGATCTGATTCAATACCAATTGATAAATGACAGACTAAATGAATAAATTGAACAATAAAATAGATTAAACCAGCATTATGTAGTACTTTCGACCTCGATTCGGGATGGTCTCGAGATCCAGTAATAAGAACAATAAGAACAGTAAAGAACAACAGTAGATAGTAAGTAAATAGAGAGCATCGCGTATATTATTTTATCACTGAATGTATAATGTTACAAATGAATATGGTCCCTCTTTATATAGTAGAGGAATCCTAAATAAAATACAACTCTAAAATAAATCCCATGATTGATGTCAATAACCGCTTGGTTCAATTTCTTCAGAGATTTCCGTCGAGATCTTTGGTCGGTTGCAAATATCTCGCCATTCCGTTATTCGACGTCGGTCACACTCTGTCTCGATCCTCAGCGAGCGATTCGACCTTCACGCTTCATACCCTACCATCGACCCCGAGCCAGATCCGTTATGAGCTTATCCTCGAGGCATCTCCTCGAGCCTACGAAATCAGACATACTCGATTTCGATCGTATACAGATAGTCCCCACATTTATTAGAGTAAAATGATAAGAAACTATTTGAGCCTTGATTCCTTGATACCTCGATCATGACGTCGTTTTCATGACGTAAGCGACGGATGTGACCGAAATGTCCCGTCGATTCAGTTCCCCAAATCATCAATGCATGTCAGTTGGTGGTCGTCCACTAGCGCTACCAAACCGTCGCCATGAGCTTATAAATAACATCTGCTTCATTGAATCAAACTTACTTTTGCTTTGATTAAGTCTCCAAATCTTCTAACCCTTCTCATCCCCTCTCTTTCGCCGCCTGTTAAGTCACTGTCATCATCACCAGAACCACCAGCTTTATATCTTCTTTCGACCTTCTTCACTCACATCAATGGCAAAAACCTCAAAGATTGTACCGCAAAAGGAAAAAGCCTCCTCATCGCGGTCAGTCAGCAATAAAACGCCGGTGGAGCCTCATATTGAAGAGTGCATTCCTGAGCCATACGAACTGACTTTCGAATTTAAAGTAGAAAGGCCTCCCACAGTTCCCAGCCGATGTGAGTCCATATCCCGGTACATCTGTTCGATATCTAAAGACGATCTTGAGCAGGTAAAAAAGGTCTGTAACTGGGACAACAAAGAGGTGGTGATTCCTTCCCCCGAGGAAGACATCACTACCCATGTGAAAGGGGTTTTAAGTGTTTACACTTACCCTTTCACATTGGGCCCCGTAGATCTGGTCATACTCGATTTTTGCCGCCTATATCGATTGACCCTTGGCTAGATCTATCCCTCCTTTTGGCGTATCGTCAATTTGCTCAGATTCTTTTCGAGCAAGGTCGAGGGGATGTCTTTCACCCTCGACCAATTGATTAGGTTATATAGCCCTCGTCTTTATCGAGGTAGGTTAATAAAGCTCCAACGCTACGTACCCCATACTAACGAATGGAAGAAGCTCATCACATGCAGCACCCTTGCCTATACCCAAAAAGTTCAAAATGCATGATGTCCCTAAGTATGACGGAACAACTGACCCATGTGACCACATGACTGCTTTTACCATTGGAGTGAAAGGCAACGACTTAACAAAACAAGAGATTGAGTCGGTCCTAGTAAAAAAAATTGGAGAAACACTTACCAAAGGAGCACTAACCTGGTATTCTCTTCTCCCTTAAAATTCTACTGATTCTTTTGCTGAGCTTGCAGATTCTTTCATAAAAGCACACTCCGGTGCGCAAAAGGTCGAGAAAAGAATGGAGAACATATTTAAAATAAAACAAGGAGACACGGAGCTACTCCGTGAATTTGTAGACAGGTTCCAGCGAGAAAAAATGTTACTACCAAGGGTGCCTGATAATTGGTTAGCCATGACATTCGCAAGCAATCTAAACTCAGAAGCCACGAGAAGACTCAAGGAAAGCTTGAGAGAATTCCCAGCTACCACATGGAATGATGTTTACAGCAGGTACAGTACTAAACTTCAGATAGAAGAAGATACCATTGCTCGTTCGAAAGATGAAGATCATACCAGGTCCAGACATTCCGAATCAGTTAGGAGATCAGGTAAAAACAGGTACGATCCTGACATGGGACCCTCGGGACGTGAAACTCGTCCCAGGTTCGAAAATACTAGGTCAGAATATAGACCATCGAACAGAGATGCGGGCTCGTCTTCATCTAGATCCAGAAAGGATCGAGATGAATGAACTAAAGGTAATGCACGAATTGGGGATCACACCTTCAATGTAAGTACCCATGAACTAGTTTCAATATTAAGAAATATGGGTGATAAGGTTCGATGGCCTAAAGAAATGCGATCAAACCCAAAGAAAAGGAACCCGAATTTCTGGTGTGAATTCCATAATGATCATGGACACAAGACTGCAGATTGCAGATTTTTACAAGGTGAAATAGAGCAATTATTGAAACAGGGTCTATTTCAACCGGGAAACATTTAACTCGTCAAACTCGGATTTGGGCGAAACTGGAGACCCCTGGCGTTTGGGCTCTAATGCCCCCTAACGCCAGGGGGGGACCCCTAACGCCAGGGGGGGCCAGGCCTTATGGGGTAAACGCCCCCCTAACGCCAGGGGGGCCA
>ML369788.1:45619-57914 GCA_005239525.1 Nicotiana knightiana | reverse complement strand
CAAGAAAATTATCAATAGTACTAAGTACTTGCTAATTCAATAATAAAAATAAAAAGGACCAAACAATTTATTTGATTACTATATGATGTGTATCCTTTAATTTTGGATAGATTGTGTAATATTTCTATATTAAGTAATAAAATACAATTAATATTTATTAAGTTAATATGATATATTATCATAATTTATAAGATTAATATTCTGTCAAATTATTCGTACATCATGCGGGTTCTTATACTAGTTTATATTATATTAGAAGCACGAAGACCCTTAGCGAAATATCGTTCAGTAACGACCCGACCATTCGTTTTGCTTTCTAGAACCACGTGCCCTTAAATAAGACTTTCCGTTCTTGCTTTTATTGATTTATGACTTGCGGGGATGGTTGGTTCCAGATTTGGAAGAGTTTGGGTTGGAATCGGAACACTTGATTCCTTAAGGTTGGCTTAAAAGGCCAAGTTTGACTTCAGTCAACATTTTGATTAAACGACCTCGAAATCGGGATTTGACGGTTCCAATAGGTTTGTATGATGATTTCGTACTTGGGGGTATGTCCGGAACAGATTTCGGATATTCCGGGAGCGTTTCGGCGCCAAATAGTGAAAATTGGATTCTTGAAGTTTTAAAAGTTCTATAATTGTGGTTTGGAACGTTCTTTGGTGATATCGAGGTCCAAACAAAATTCCGAGATCAGGAATAGTTCCGTAATGTCATTTAAGACTTGCATGCAAAATTTGGTATCATTCCGAGTAGTATAAGTACGTTTCGGCACGTTGGAAGTAGAATGAAGAACTTAAAGTTCATAAGTTTGATTCAAATTGTTTTAGGGTGTAATTCTTAGTTTTTGATGTTATTTCGGTGTTCTGATCGCGCGAGCAAGTTTGTATAGTATCGTTGGACTTGTGTGAGTATTCGGAGTGGAGCCCCGAGGGCTCAGGTGAGTTTCGGACGTGCGTTAGGTGTGAAAACACTCTAGTTTTTCTAGTGTTCTGGGCTGTTGTTGCAGGTATCGCAAATGCGAGGATTTGTTCGCAAAATCGAAGAAGCCTGAGCTGGGCAATTGTTACAACCCAAATCCTTTTCGAGGTCACGATGGCGCCCAACACTGCAGTCAGGCAAGTCAACCATTATCTACTAGTGAGTTTCATGTAGTTTGCCAAAAACATTTTCAACACTTGCTTAACTTAGTTTTGAGACATTAAGTAGAAACGGATAACTTAGGAAACTTTATACAAAAATAAATAATCATGAAGTCATAATTTACGATTACATTCCAAAAATAAAGTCTACTAGCGTGTGTGCTAGGAACTAGTGTCACAAGTCTACAGGCATCTAGTAGAATAATATCAAAAGAATAAAAGTTTGTCCTACTATCTGAGTAAGTATAGACAGAAATGGCAAAATAATAGCTCCAAAGTGCTGCTGGAAGCCGCCAAGAGAAGCAGCTCACCGTGAAGCCTCGACCAGGTATAAATCAGGAACGAGCTCCGGACTGGTACCTAGATGCACCTGCCTCAAAACCTGTACAATTAAGTACATAGCCTAGCATGAGTACATAAACAATATGTACCCAGTAAGTATCCCGCCTAATCTCGAAGAAGTAGTAACGAGAGGTCGACTTGACACTTACTAGGGTCCAAACAGTATATTAAGGTGATATTTTAAAAGAGGACAACATGTAAGCACGGATAATAAGGAAATAAATATCAAATCGTAATAAAATCCAAATACGTGGTGAAGCACCAAATTACAAGTTTTCAGTTCGATCTTCCAGGAAATTTCACAGCTCAACAGTCATAAAAAACATCAGGCAAATAGCATGCACATAGTGGAATAAGGACATCCGGCCTAGGCCAACATAATGATAATAACTGTGCACTGCTGAAGGGTCGAACGACGCGAGCCATAGATGCATCTATTAACCTGCCGTAGCGTACGGCCCGCTCCCATGAGAGTAAGGGAAAGAATAACTCCGCTCGCGAGATATAAATTGCAAAGCGGTCGCATGCAAACACAACACCTTTCTTTCAATCCTTTCCAAATAACAATTCTTTTAAAACACCAAATTCTCGGTTTTCTTAAAACAAAGTTGCATACAATGAAGTTACAAAGCATATAACTCAAGTTAATGGAATTCACATGGCATGGTGTGGGCCTAACTACCCGGACATAAAAATAATAGTCACTACGCACGGGCTATCGTCACCTTGCACGTACGTAGCCCCGCACAAACAATAACACATAATCATTTAATTCACCTATGGGGAAAATTCCCTCTTACAAGGTTAGAAAGGAGACTTACCTCGCGTCAAGTCTACTTCCCGGGTCAAGAATGCGCCCGAAACTCCAAATTCGTTGCCCAAGGACTCGAAACTAGTCAAATATTGCATAAACAAATCAATCTATACCCCAAAGTCCTTAATTCTCCTACTTAAATGATCATTTCAACCTAAATTGGGAAAATTCTAAAATACACCTCCGGACCCACATACTCGGATTCCGGAAATTTTTGAAGGAAACTATCACCCATGGTCTAAGGATCAATATTATATAGTTTTTGTATGATTCCTTAACAATTTTCTTGGTAATTTCCCATTTTTGTCAAAAATCTAGGTTTTACTCTAAACCCATGATTTTCACTAATTTGATGTGTTAATCTACTTAAGAATTCAAGTATTAAGCTAAATTTATAGTAGGAATTACTTACCTTACAGTAGCTAGGTCGAATACCTTCCTTGCATGCTCTCAAAATCGCCCAAAGATGAAGAATAATGTTCAAAAATGGCTAAGTCCCCTATTTAAAACGAAACTCACTGCCTACAGGCTTTTCAAACCTGCGGCTCGAGGACCGCACCTCGGTCTTTCATCTGCGAGAAAAATGTCGCATCTGCGGAGAAGGGAGAGGGCCTGGATTCACACCTGCGGAACAGAGTCCGGACTGCGGCTCCGCTTCTTCGGAAAGGGGTCCACATCTGTGGAAAGGGGTCCGCATCTGCGGAAATGGGCATCTCCCTCAGGAGTCGCACCTGCGAGGCTGGGACCGCAGAAGCGGTCTCGCACCTGCGGCTTGACCTCCGCAGGTGCGGTATTTAAGACTGGTTTTTTCCTCGCTCGATGATCGAATGGCATCTGGGCCCACCCGAGACCCTGTCCAAATATACCAACAAGTCCTAATATAGTACGGACTCGCTCGAGCCTTCGGAACGTCTGAAACTACGCTAAATCTAAAAATCATACCCCAAAACCTATTGGATCAAACTTAAGAACTTTAAGTTCTTGAATTCGCTTTCAATACGCCGAACCTACCTATACAATTCGGAATGACACCAAATTTTGCAAGAAAGTCATAAATGACATACAGAATTGTTCCCGGTCTCGGAATTTCGTTTGGATCTCGATAACACAAAAACACGTTCCAAACCTCAAGTTTGAACTTAAGGAAACCTTAATTCACTATTAGGCGCCAAAACTCCCCTGGGTCATCCAAAAAATTATTCCGAACACATGTCCAAGTCCGAAATTATCATACGAACCTACCAGAACCTTCGAATGTCGATTCGAGGTCGTTTACCAAAAATATTGACCGAAGTCAAACTCTGCTTTTAAGGCCAACCTTAAGGAGCTAAGTGTGTCTATACCACTCCAAACTCCTCCAAACCTAGAACCACTTGTTCTCGCAAGACATAAATCAGTAGAAGACACTACGGGAAGTCTCATTTAGGGACACGGAATCCTAGAACACAAAATGACCGGTCGGGTCGTTACAACAGCGGTCGCATTTGCGGCATTTTTGTTCGCATTTGCGAACCCAGCAGAGACCGCATTTGCGACCCATGCATAGGAAGACTAGGTTCCATTTGCGATGATGTTGTCGCATTTGCGACCTTCGCATTTGCCTTGTTCGCAAATGCGACATCAGAGGCCTGGACACAACTTTTAAAAACGAGACTTAGGCCATTTATTTCATTTCACTTCTACAGTTAGGCGATTTTTAGAGCTTTTGGAAGGAGGCTTTCACATAGCACTTTGAGGCAAGTAATTCCTATACAACATGAGTTAAATACATAGATTATGGGTAGATTAACATGCAAAAATTAGTAAAAGTCATGGGTTTAGAGTAAAACTTAGGGTTTTGATAAAAATAAGATCTAACCAAGAAATTTGTTATGGAATCTAGTAAAAATAATATATTCTTGATCCTAAGGCTATGAGTAACTATTTTCTTTAAAAAATTTCGAAATTAGGGCAAGTGGGCCCAGGGGCGGATTTTAGGAATCTTGCAATTTGGGTTGGGTATCACTCTAATAGGAGAAATGTGAACTTTGAAGCCTATATTGATTAGTTTTTCACCATATTTAAGTATTTTTGGATTTTTCCGGCTCCGATTTGAGAGTTTGGGAGCATTATTGAGCTTAGAAGTAAGCTTTGGAGGTAAGGTAAGTCTCCTTTCTAACCTTGGTATGAGAGAATTTTCCCCATAGGTGAATTTATATAATATGTGATTATTTGTAGGGGACTATGTACACACGAAGTGAAGAGACTCCATACGTAGTTACTATTCCTGTTATGTTCGGGTAGTTTTAGGCTTACACCATGCTTTGTGAACACTGTTAATTGATTATATGCTCTATTTGTGTTGGATGGGAATTCATTTCAACATTTTCAAGAATGTGAAGGTTTCAAGTAAATTATCATTTTTAAACGGATTGAGGAAAAACATGTTATGCTTATTTGTAACCACTTTGCAATTATATTCCGCGAGTAGGGTGATTCTTTCCACTTCTCTCATGGGAGTGGGTCGTTCGCCTCGGTAGATTAATAGATGCATCTATGGTTCGCGTCGTTCGATCCTTCGGCAGTGCACATTTTATTATTTTATTGGATCGGGCCGTACTTCCTCGACATTATATGCACATGCTATTTGCTTGGTACTTTTCGGTGACTTTAATCTGCTTTAAATGCCTTGAAATATAAATTGTCAACTGAAATGATAGAAATTGAAATGTATATTTATGACAAGTCTTGTCACTTCCTGTTACTATCTGTTATCTAGCCTTATATCCATGCTTAGACTCATACTTAAATATATATTGTTTGGCCCTAGTAAGTGCCAAGTCGACCCCTCGTCACTACTTCTTCGAGGTTAGACTGGACACTTACTAGGTACATATTGTTTATGTACTCATACTACACTCTGTACTTAATTGTACAGGATATGAGGCAAATGCATCTAGCTACCCATCCGGAGCGCGTTTTTGATATATGGGTCGAGATTCCACGATGAGCTGCTCCCTTCTGATGCCGTTCAACAACATGTTGGAGTCTCTCTTTTGCTTCAACTGTCTATTCTATTTCAGGCAGTAGGATAGATATATTCTTTTGTACATTCTACTAGATGCCCACATACTTGTGACACTAGTTCCTGGCACACACATTAGTAGACTATTCTTTTGGGATGCAATCATTTAGTTATGACTTCTTTTTGTCATTTCAGTTTTAAATTGCCTAAATTATTCATTATTATGGTATACTTTTCACTTTAAGTTAAGTGTATGTTGGAAAAGTTTTGGTCAGGTAAATGGAACTTATTAGTTAAATAATGTTGGTTTGCCTAACATCGGTGTTGGGCGCCATCGCGACCTAAACTGGAAATTGGGCCATGACAACATGGTATCAGAGCACTAGGTTCACGTAGGTCTCACAAGTAATGGGCAAACCTAATAGAGTCTTGTGGATTGGTATGGAGATGTTTGTACTTATCTTCGGGAGGCTATAGGGTGTTAGGAAACTACTCTTATTTCGTCTTCTATCGTGCAGTTGATGGTATACTAAATTTCCTCCTTCTATTCTCTCACATATGGTGAAGACGTGTACAGCTGACGTTCCATACCTAAGAGGAGCCGCTCCCCCTATTGCTGGAGGATGAAGGAGAGGCCGGGGGAGGCACCGGCCCGAGGTAGGGACTAGGGCGTCCCAGAGTGGCTCTAGTAGCACCACCGGCGGATCCAGTGGAGGATCCTATTATTGAGGAGTAGGGAGAGGTGCCTGTTGCACATCCAACCCCGACAAATTTCATGACAGCATCGGGCTTCCAGGAGATTATGGGTCGTATGATGCGGTTCATGGATACTATGACTCAGGCTGGTTTATTTCCAGCGGACCCAGCCACATCTCAGGCGGGAGGGGGAGCACAGACCCCTACTGCCCATTCCCCAGGACATGCAGCTTCAATATATAAAACTTCGGGTGCACTACCCGTGGATGGGGCCCAACCAGTTGTAGCAGTATCACCTGAGCCCAGACCAGCCGCGGAGGGCAGATGATGATCTGCATTAGTTATTGTACAAATGGACGAGGCTACACCTTCCTATCTTTGGAGGTGAGCATCATGAGGATGCTCAGGATTTCATTGATAGGTGCAGGGACAGACTGCACAACATGAGGATACTGGAGTCTCATGGGGTTGACTTTACTACTTTCCACCTGAGGGCGGGGCTCGTAGGTGGTGGCAGTCTTATGTTTTTGGCAGACCAGCGGGTTCTACTCCTATCACTTGGGGAGCAGTTCACTTAGATTTTCTTGGACAAGTGTATTCCACCCTCCGAGAGGGAAAAACTGTTGTTCCAGTTTGAGCAGCTTGAGCAGGGTTATATGTCAGTGACCGACTACGAGGCGAAGTTTTCTGAGTTGTCTCGTCATGCACTCATGATACTTCCTACCAACGCAAAGAGTGCTGAGATTTGTTGCAGGGTTGCACTCTGGTATAAGGTCCAACATGGCCCGAGAGGTTGAGATGGGGACTCCTTATCAGCTGGTAGTGGAGATTGCTCGTAGGATTGAGGGCTACTGTCTGAGGAGTAGAGAGCAGGGACAGTAGGACTGGAGGGATCGGTTTCTGGAGAGTTTAGAGGTACCCCGGCTAGGGGCAGAGGTCAGTTTGGGAGGGGCCAGCTCAGTAGGCCCCCATATTCAGCACCCCCACCACCTCCTCGAGGTGCTCCAGTGAGGCCTTATTTCAGTGCGATTCCAGAGAGTTCTTATCGCCCACCGGCCATTCAGGGTTCCTTCGACGGGTATTCTTGTCATTAGGGTTCTTCCAGTGCTTATTGCAGTGCCATGCCAGAGAGTTCATACCGTCCTCCAACCAGTCAGGGTTCCTCCAGTGGGTATTCGCGCCATCAGGGCCAGTCTTCAGGGCAACAGTCTATGGTGCCGAGAGGTAGTTATGAGTGTGGAGATCCGAGTCATATGAAGAGATTTTGTCCCAGGCTCCGGGGCAAGGCAGTGCAACAGAGTCATCGGCCTATGATTACAGCACCGGTTGTCCGTCCACCCAGAGGCGAAAGACAGGTTGGTAGGGTCCATCCTAGAGGTGGAGGCCAGGAATGGGGAGTTCAAACAGCTACTATTCAGTCAGGTGGAGGCCATCCATCCTGCGCTCCAGCCAGATTCTATGCTTTTTCGGCCAGACCAGATGCATTTCCCTCAGATGCAATTATCAAAGGTATTATTTTTGTCTAGGGTAGGGATGCTTCAGTCTTATTTGATCCAGGATCTACCTATTTATATGTATCATCTCTGTTTGCTCATTTCCTGGATATTCCTCATGAGTCTTTGGGTACTCCTGTTTATGTGTCCACTCCTGTGGTGACTCTGCAGTTGTGGATCAGATCTATCGGTCTTGTATGGTCACGTTCTATGGTTTCGAGACTAGATCGGACCTCTTATTACTTGATATGATCGACTTTGAGGTCATCCTGGGAATGGACTGGTTATCTCCCTATCACGCCATCTTAGATTGCCATGCCAAGACTGTTACTTTAGCCATGCCCGAGTTGTCGAGATTGGAGTGGAGGAGTTCCTCGGTTAGTGAAGCTAGTCAGGTTATTTCTTTTCTGAAGGCTCGATGTATGGTCAATAAGGGGTGTTAGGCCTATCTAGCTGATGTACAGGACACCACCGTAGAGTCTCCGACGATTGATTCAGTGCCAGTAGTCTGGGAGTTCGTCGATGTGTTTCCTTCTGACCTTCTAGGCATGCCGCCAGATCGTGATATTGATTTTTGTATTGACTTGGCTCCAGGAACTCAACCTATATCTATTCCACTGTACCGTATTGCTTCAAAATAATTGAAAGAGTTGAAAGAATAACTTGAGGAGTTTCTAGCTAAGGGGTTCATCAGACCAAGTGTATCCCCTTGGGGTGCCCTGGTGTTGTTTGTGAAGAAGAAGGATGGGACACTGCGGATGTGTATTGACTACCGCCAGTTGAACAAAGTTACCATCAAGAACAAGTACTCGTTGCCGCGCATCGATGATTTGTTTGACCAGTTTCAGGGTGCTAAGGTATTTTCTAAGATTAATTTGACATCGGGGTACCATCAGCTGAAGATTCGGGACTCAGATGTTTGGAAGACTGCCTTCCGTACTAGATATGGTCATTATGAGTTCCTTGTGATGTCCTTTGGCTTGACTAATGTCGTAGTGGCGTTTATGGATTTGATGAACAGGTTGTTCAGGCGTTATATTGATTCTTTTGTTATTGTCTTCATTGATGACATCTCGATCTACTCACGTAGCTTGGAGGAGCACGAGCAACATTTAAGAGTAGTGATCCATACTTTGCGGGAACAGAAGTTGTATGCTATGTTCTCCAAGTGTGAGTTTTGGTTAGATTCTGTGGCGTTCTTAGGGCATGTTGTATCAGGAGAGGGTATTAAGGTGGACCCCAAGAAGATTGAAGCGGTTCATAGTTGGCCTCGTCCTACTTCAGCGATCGAGATCAGGAGTTTCTTGGGATTGGCAGGTTTTTATCGCCGGTTTGTGGAGGGATTTTCATCCATTGCAGCACCTCTGACTAGATTGACCCAGAAGGGTGCCCCGTTCCGATGTTCCGACGAGTGTGAGGTGAGCTTTCAGAAGCTCAAGACAGCTTTGACCATAACACCAATTTAGTGTTGCCTTCCGGCTCGGGGATGTATACGGTTTATTGTGACGCTTCACGCGTTGGCTTGGGGTGTGTATTGATGCAGGAGGTACGATTTATTGCTTATGCTTCACGTCAGTTGAAGATTCATGAGAAGAATTACCCCGCGCACGATTTGGAGTTGGTAGCGATTGTTCATGCTCTTAAGATTTGGAGGCACTACTTGTATGGAGTGTCTTGTGAGGTTTATATAGACCACCGCAGTTTGCAGCACTTGTTTAAGCAAAGGGATCTTAATTTGAGGCAGTGTAGATGGCTTGAGTTACTGAAGGACTATGAAATCACTATTCTTTATCATCCGAGCAAGGCAAATGTGGTCACAGATGCCTTAAGCAGGAAGGTGGAGAGTATGGGTAGTTTAGCATTCATTTTAGTAGAGGAAAGGCCACTCATTGGACATTCAGTCCTTGGCTAACAGACTTGTGAGGCTTGACATTTAAGAGCCCAGCCGAGTTCTTGCGTGTGTTGCTGCTCAGTCTTCATTATTGGGTAAGATCAAGGCTCGGCAGTTTGATGATCCGCACTTGGCAGTTCTCAGAGAGATGGTACTACAGGGTGGTGCCAAGGAGGTTTCGATTGGCGAGGATGGTGTTCTGCAACTTCAGGGTCGCCTATGTGTTCCTAATGTTGATGGCATGAGGGAGAGGATTCTAGAGGAGGCACAGAGTTCGTGGTATTCTATTCATCCAGGTGCTACGAAGATGTATCGTGACCTGAGGTAACAATATTGGTTGCGGCGGATGAAGAAATACATAGTGGAGTATGTAGCTAGATGCCTAAATTTCCAGCACGTTAAGTATGAGCACCAGAGGCCAGGAGGCCTACTCCAGTAGATGATTATACCTTAGTGGAAACGGGAGCACATCACTATGGACTTCGTAGTTGGGTTGTCATAGACTTTGCGGAAGTTCGATGCAGTATGGGTTATTGTCGACAGGTTGGCCAAGTCGGAACACTTCATTCCAGTAGCCACTACTTACACTTCAGAGAGGTTGGCACAGATCTGCATTCGCGAGATAGTTCGACTGCACGGTGTGCCTGTGTCCATCATATCAGATAGAGGTCCCGAGTTCACCTCGCATTTCTGGAGAGCCGTACAGAGTGAGTTGGGCACCTGTGTAGAGCTCAACACAACATTCCATCCTCAGACCGACGGGCAATCAGAACGGACAATTCAGATATTGGAGGACATGCTCAGAACATGTGTGATTGACTTTGGAGGGTAGTGGGATCAGTTCTTGCACTTGGCCGAATTTTCTTACAACAACAGCTATCAGTCCAGCATTGAGATGGCTCCATTTGAGGCGTTGTATGGTCGACGATTGATAACTAGGGATTTTAACCTACTAATTACTCTCTTTTGCTTAGGTTTTGGGTCAAAAATGTGTTAAGGTATTCCCAAAAACTAAATCAAGGTGCTTACTTACAGGTATTGGTCAAAATGAGGCAAAGAAGCCAAAACGAACTCAGAGAGGATCCAAACTTGCACAAGTCCTAAACTTTACTGGAGCGCTGTCAGCGCCATTATTACGTTGCAGTGCAAGTTCCTCCGCTGAGGCGAATTACAAAGGGCTGCCGCGAACTTGAGGTTCAGAGAGATGATATTGGACTCAGTTTAGACCGCTGACCGCGTCACAGAAGTGCTGCCGTGAAACCATTGGTGCGGCCGCCGAGCAAATTTCGCTGAGAGCGGGAAGTTGAGAATCAGAGAGGCAACCTTGGGCCAAGCATAAAACGCGGTCAGTGTCCATTTTACGGGGTCGTGAAGCCACCTAAATGCTGAGGTGGTAATAATTCCACTGGGAGAAAAATCAATGTTCAGACAGTCTGCAACTGAGCCAAAATGACGAAACGCGGTCCGCGAACATTTTACGCGGTCGCGAATAAGGATCACGCGGACACGGTAGCTTTTACACTGTCCGTGAAATCCAGCCCATGCCAAATCCAAATATGAGCGGTCCGCACTCGTTATTGCACGGCCGCGAAAGTCCATTCGCTGAGGCACCTATTATTTTGCTGACACTGGAACCTCCGCAAGGGCATTTTTGTCCAATAATTTCAGCTATGTATAAATAGATCTTTTTCACATTTTTAGGTTATCTTTTGTATTAGGGAGCTCGTGAATAGCAGCACTTTTCTACTTTGAGTAATTTTAAAGTAGCTTTAGCTTATAACTTTAGATTTTGTTCTTGTGATTAACATTTATGGCTTATATTTCGTCTCCATTTTTTATTTCGTCCTTAATTATGAGTAGCTAGACCCATTAGCTAGGGTTGTAACCCAAACCTAGTGTGGGTATTTAATGGGTCTTTAATTTTAGGGCTTATTTGTGATGTGTGGCTAGAATCCATGGTTTAACATGTTATATGCCTTACATTTTATGTGCGTTAATGATCAAAATACACGTCGTATGTGCCTAATGGATTTTTTATATGTAGGTGAATTGGAAACAGAAGCCGAGTTAAATGGAAGAATAAACGTAAAAAATACGCTCAAGAGTCGAAAAGGAGTGACCTGGTCTATAGCCGGGCGTTTTGGCCTTAAAGCTAGGCCAACCTGGGCTATAGTGGCGTGTTTGGCCCCTAAAGCCAGGGTCAGCCTGACGTTAGTGGGGTGTTTGGCCCCTAAAGCCAGGGTCAGCCTGGCGTTAGTGGGGCGTTAGAGCCCAAAAGCCAGGCCTGCCCTGGCGATAAGGGGGCGTTTGGGGATTAACGCCTGGGTCCCTGTCCGGTCAAATTCCAAGTTTTGAAGGTTTTAAGTGTTTCCCGGTTGGATTAGGGTTTATCCCAAACATATAAGTAGACCCAAGAACAGAACTCTGGGGGGAGGATGCCATTATTGGAGAGGAAATACGCACAAGATCATTAGGAAGCAAAGGATTATCAGTTTTCTTTATCGTATTCTAGTATTTCAATTTATACAACGCTTATGCAATTGTTTAATTCTAGCATGAGTGGCTAAACACCCATTGTTCTGGGGTTGTGGTTTAGCCATGAATATTGTTATTCGACATTAATTTAACCTTGATTATAGTTCACTTAATATATGATTGTTTCTTCAATTCTGTGTTTAATTGCTTAATTGTCTGGCCAGCAGTTAGGTTCTACATACTATCTATGTTATGCTTGGGAAAGCCGTATATAGATTAGAGAAGAATTGAAGAGAGCGCGATCTTAACCCTTCAGGGGAGCGGATTTGTGGTTAGGATAGGAATATACCTAGTCACCGTGCTTAATTAAACATCGTAATCTTAGTGCGTTCTAATAGATTAATTTCATAGGAATATAGGCGTTAATCTATTGAGAATAGG
>ML369788.1:0-39951 GCA_005239525.1 Nicotiana knightiana | reverse complement strand
TGCCACGACTATAAATAAGGCGCTTGTTGGGAGGCAACCCAGCATGTATATCTTTTCATTATTTACATTTTTTTTAGTGTCAGTTCTGTGTTGTTTTTATTTTGCAGAGTAGGGGAAGTCTGAGTACCCAAAAGTTGAAGCTGAGGGGCATGTTTTGGCTTAAGCGTGGGGTCATCCCGACTCTAAAGATTGAGAATCATGCCCGGGCTATGCCCGAGAGGGTCTCATGGAGTACTTCTCACCCTTGTTTTAATATTTTTCTTTAATAATGCATCGAGGTCTATGCATAACATAAGTGTGGGGTGGGGGAACTACTTTCTGAAGTATAATTGTATAAAATAATTTTTTTTTTTAGAAATAAAATTTTGGACTTTTCCCAATGATGGATCTGTTGGACAATTTTCTTGAGGGATAAAGTCCGATTTAAAAACACCAAAAAGATTTTTTATTGTTTTTCTTAGGATAGTTAGGTAGTATCCCTTGGTTTTTCTTTGGGCTCCGATTCTTTTCCAAGGGTGTAACTTGAACCGGGTACTTTAAATTATTTTTTATAGAGTAGTTAGGAAGGAACTGAGTTACTCTTAGAAATACCCTATGACATGGTTGATGCCAGCATATTACCATATGACATACATTCTGCTTTCCCTTGTATTTGGTTTGACATGTGATGCCTGAGAAAAATAAATAGCCTAATTTGTGACGCCTTAGCTCAGCTGTTTGACTTGTATGCTACCTAGTGTAATATTGCTTAATTCTCTCAATTTTGTGTGCTTGCTTGACTTGAGAGTTGAATAAAACCGTTGTGATTGAGTCATGTGCAATATGGGAGTGAGGTTTAGTGATTTTCTATGCTGTCCTGTGTAGTCTAGAACTTGCCCCGTGTGTTAATCGAAGCGAAATTGTAGGTTATGCTAGTCTAGGAGATGACGTAGGCATTTTCTTACTTGATCATGGATGTGCTTGTCAGATAAGAATTAAAAATTACCATTGCTAGCCCCTTTGAGCCGTTTGACCCTTTTCGTTGGTACCCATATTACAAGCCGTACCCCTCTTTTGTTCTTAAATTGAGATTTTGCACCTTTTCCTCCTAAGACACTTAGTCGCTAAAAGAAGTAAGGTGAGATATTGGGGATTAACTTTTGAGTGGAGCCATGTAAGGGCCCGTGGGTGCACAGAAATTGTATTCAAATCACTAACCATTGAATCTTCATGTATGGAGTGTGTGTAGGAAAGAAAGAAAAAAAATAATATTAAAAGTATGTACAAAAAGATACACACCTCAAAATTTCTATTGATTTGAGCTAGTGAAAAATATAGAAGTGCTTAGTTGAAAAAGGGCTATGTTGAATATGAATTGGTTGAGAAGAATATGTGTTGATTTGTGAAGGTAGTGTATTAAAGTGCTTAGGAGGGTTAGTCACTATTCCTAAATATATCCTACCCGTCCCTTAGCCTACATTACAACCTTAAAAGTCCTAATTGATCCTAGATTTGGCTAACTTGAATTAGTGGAGATCTACACTAAGGGCAAGCTTATGGTACGACCACGGGATGCATATGAATTCTTTGTGAGAGTGAGGGCATTTGTTCAATTGTGTGATGTCCTTAATTTATGTTCAAAAGCATATTTGAATGTGAGGACTATTTATATTCACTCTTTTGCTTGTTGGTGAGGGCACATGGTCTCATGAACGATTGGTAATGTTGTAAACTTTCTTGTTGGGTAGGTGCGTGAATTGAGAGGGCTTAGTGGTTGCAAGTCGATTCTTGAGGTTTGGTGGTTGCGATTAGGTTGTTGGTATGATTGATTAAATTGTTATACTTGGGCATGTTTAAAGAAGGGAAAGAATGTGAAATTTTGTATGTTCATACTTGATTGCCGGTATCGATCATAGTTAAGGGGTAATGTGTGTAATTGAAAAGTAAAATACTCCTTGTTAATGAAATGTGTACGTGTTGAAGGATATTGCTCGAGGACGAGCAAGAGTCTAAGTGTGGGGTGTTGATGTGTGGCTAGAATCCATGGTTTAACATGTTATATGCCTTACATTTTATGTGCGTTAATGATCAAAATACACGTCGTATGTGCCTAATGGAGTTTATTTTATGTGTAGGTGAATTGGAAACGGAAGCCGAGTTGAATGGAAGCATAAACGTCAAAAATATGCTCAAGAGTCGAAAAGGAGTGACCCGGGCTATAGTCGGGCGTTTTGGCCTTAAAGTCAGGCCAACCCGGGCTATAGTGGAGCGTTTGGCCCCTAAAGCCAGGGTCAGCCTGGCGTTAGTGGGGCGTTTGGCCCCTAAATCCAGGGTCAGCCTGGCGTTAGTGGGACATTAGAGCCCAAAAGCCAGGCTTGCCCTGGCGATAAAGGGGCGTTTGGGGCTTAACGCCTGGGTCCCTATCCGATCAATTCCGAGTTTTGAAGGTTTTAAGTGTTTCTCGGTTGGAATAAAAGTCTCCTACACGTTTAGGGTTTATCCCAAACATATAAATAGACCCAAGAACACAACTCTGGGGGGAAGATGCCATTATTGGAGAGGAAATACACACAAGATCATTAGGAAGCAAAGGATTATCAGTTTTCTTCATCGTATTCTAGTATTTTCAATTTATGCAACGCTTATGCAATTGTTTAATTCTAGCATGAGTGGCTAAACACCCATTGTTCTGGGGTTGTGGTTTAGCCATGAATATTGTTATTCGACATTAATTTAACCTTGATTATAGTTCACTCAATATATGGTTGTTTCTTCAATTCTGTGTTTAATTGCTTAATTGTCTGGCCAGCAGTTAGGTTCTATATACTATCTATGTTATGCTTGGGAAATCCGTATATAGATTAGAGAAGAATTGAAGAGAGCGCGATCTTAACCCTTCAGGGGAGCGGATTTGTGGTTAGGATAGGAATATACTTAGTCACTGTGCTTAATTAAAACATCGTAATCTTAGTGCGTTCTAATAGATTAATTTCATAGGAATATAGGTGTTAATCTATTGAGAATAGGCGAGTAGTGCTTCGGGAGAAGGATATGAGAGAGTTTATCGATTAATTAGCAACCATGAGCAAATTATATGAAGGGGAGAGTTAATTAGAATGCAATACGAGTGGTGAATTGATCACAACCCTGGAATACTTGTCCCTACTGAATACACAACAATATTCTTGTTACTTGATAATTAGTTAGTTAATAGAATCGTAGTATAAATTAGTTACATTCCTAGATTTTATTTTGGCTTTATTAAATAAAAATTAGAGTGATTCAGCAAGTAGTTTACGCAACTCCCTGTGGGTTCGACATTCGATTTAACATTATATTACTTGCTACGACCATGTATACTTGCGTGGGCGTTTAGGACCAACAATTTGTTTATGGGTTAGTGATATTTAGCTTGTTTCATGATTTATCTGTTGAATTGGTGGTTGCAAACACTGATTCGTGCCTTTTTTACTAGGGCTCTTCTTGAGAAAGTGGGCTTAAGTCTAGGTAAAATAGGCTAACAAGGAATTGAGGTGAAATCAAGAGATTGATAGCCCTAATTAAAGGGTTAAACCTAGAGATAGTAATACCCGACTTGAGTCAATTTCACTTGCACTGTTTGAACACCCAATTAGGCTTGAGAAAGCAAATTAGGGCAAAGTCACTCAAACTACCGAGAGGTATAGAGTGATTAATTAAGTGTGAGGTTATATCACGACCCCTGATACAACAAGTTTGTCCTGGGTTCTAGATCCCATTAGATACTCGCTTAGGTGCAAGTCACTTCCCTAGTGCTTTTTATCAATTGAGAAAACTCTTACAAAAATATTGTACTTAGTTTATTTTCAACAATCAATAACATTAAACTAGATTAGAAACAAAAACCACTCATGGTTAGAAGTGTAATTAAAGACAACACACATAACTAGATTAGATAGGAACCCAATTCCCAACAAATTATAACTCCCTCTGGATATTGATCCCGACATTTCGGGTAAAAGCTACATCGACCCCTCCTCACCATTATATAGTGGTGCAGGGTTGGAGTCGATCTTTTTTTGGCGCCGTTGCCGAGGAGCTAAACGGTTTTGGCTATCTATCTAACTAGTTGTATGTATTGTTTTTCTTTCCTTTTATTTTACTAAGTTGTGTGTTTTAATCGCTTTAGGTACAAATGGCTGATCCTCTCGAAAATGTTCTCCCGGGGGAGGAGGTAGACAATAACGGTGATGATGAGGCTCATTTGGTGCCTCAAGCTTAAAGAAGAGGCCGTCAGGCCAATGAATATATTCCTGCCCTTCCCCCAGTCCCTCCAAGAGCAGCTCCTCGGGTGCTTCCAAATGAAGGATATGTTAGTGCGATTGTCCCACCCCGAATCCGGGCGGGCAATATCCAAATTACAAATGTGATATTGAATTTATTGAAGCAGCAAGGGTAATTCACAGGTGCTCCCCATCAAAATGCATATAAACATCTCAAAGGATCCGTGGATACCTGTTGGGGAACCAAACAGACAAACGTATCGGAGGATGCATTGAGACTGAGACTGTTCCCTTTTTCACTTAGAGAGAAAGCATTGGACTGACTTGAAAAACTCCCCAACCATTCCATCTCTATGTGGGATGAGTTGGCTGACAAGTTTATTGCCAAGTTTTTCTCACCTGGACATATGGCAGCTTTAAGGGATGAAATCTTAGCATTCAAACAAGAGCCCAATGAACCCCTTCATGAGATTTGGGAGAGATATAGAACTATGGTCAAGGAATTCCCCAATAATGACATGACAGATGCTATGATCCAACAGACATTTTACCGGGGCATAAACACGACCAATCAGTGCGTGGTAAACCAGTTAGCTGGGGGTAATTTTATGAAGCTGACATATGCTGAAGCCTGTGACATTCTTGATGAAATGGCTGACACTTCTTCAGCGTGGCAAAGTCGGGAAAACGTTCCTCAAGGTGACCTGAATGTGATCAATCTTCATAAAGAACTCTAAGACCACAGACAAGCCATAGCTGAGTTAACAACAACTATGAACCAGCTTGCCAAAGCACAGCTTCATCAAATCCAAGGACCAAAGCAAGTAAATGCAATGGAAGGGGTCAATCTAATGGTCAACAGGAGAAGACAACGTGGCCAACAAATGCAAAGCAATAATTATCAACATGAGCAAAGTGGAAGTGGCTACAACAATGATGATTCATATGATGACCAAAGTGAAGAAGTATTGTATGCCAACAACTACCAAGGACAACGGAGCAATGCTCCAAATCAACAATGGCGATCTCAAGGGAATAATCAGAATTGGAATAATCAAGGGCAAGGAAACTGGAACAATAACAACAACAACTCAAACAACTGGGGGAACAACAATCAGAGTTGGGGTGACAACAACAATTGGAATGGCAACAACAACAATAATTGAGGAGGAAATGGAAATCGGGGGTCGGGCTTTCAAAGGCCTCCGATGTATCAACAACCTAACAATCCACCTCCATATCAATCTCAAGGTCAAATTTCGTCAAGCAGTGATATGGGACGGATCGAGAATATGTTTAAACAGATGATGGAGAGGACTACCGATTCTGATGCTCAAATTGCCTCCCACACTACCTCCATCCGCAATCTTGAGGTCCAAATGGGTCAAATATCGCAAGCATTGAACACTCGCCCTAAGGGGGCACTACCTAGTGACACGGTAGTAAACTTGAAGGGTGGGAACAATAACAATATCGGTCATGCAATGGCGGTAACCACAAGGAGCGGAAGAGGTGGTGAAACAAGTACCTCCAAGCAAAAGAGAGTTGTGTGTGATGATGAAATTCAAAATGATGATGTTCCTATAGTTGATGAGCAAGTGAGTGAAGAGCAATTGCATGGTGAAGTAGGATTGATATTCATGAAAACGAGGAGGAAACTCAAAATGACGTGAACCCGTCTTGAGAACACGTAATAGACATACCAGAGCCGGTAGTGACAAAAGACAAGGCTCCTTTTCCAAGGCCTCCTCCACCTTATCCTCAAAGACTTGAAAAGCAAAAGAGTGAAAATCAATTCAAGAAGTTTATTTAGATGATGAAAAGCTTGTTTATTAATGTACCCTTGGTGGAAGGTCTTGAGAAAATGCAGGGATATGCCAAGTTTGTGAAAGACTCGGCCACTAAGAAGAGATCTATGGAATGTGAGACCATCAAAATTACTCATCAAGTTAGTTCCATTGTTCACTCGATGGCTCCCAAGCTTGAAGATCCCAGTGCATTTATAATTCCATGTACCATTTGGATTTTGCAAAGGCATTGTGTGATTTGGGTGCAAATATAAATTTGATGACTTACTCCGTATTCAAAACTTTGGGTATTGGTCAACCAAGAGCAACTTCAATGAGACTACAAATGGAGGATAGAACAATGAAAAGGCCCATTTGGTATTATTGATGATGTTCTTGTACGGGTCGACAAGTTTATCTTACCTGCTGATTTTGTGATCCTCGACTGTGAAGTCGACTATGAGGTGCCTATAAGCTTAGTAAGGCCTTTCCTAGCAACAGGGAAGGCATTGGTAGATGTGGAAGCTGGTGAGCTCACCTTCCAGGTGGGCGATGAAAAGGTTGTCTTCCACGTGTGTATGTCAATGAGGCAACCGAATAGTACTGAGGTTTGCTCTTTTTGTGGATCTTGCGAGGGAAGTGATAATTGATGATACAAGTGCAATGATCAACGTGGAAGATCCCATGGAAGCTGTTTTGTTGAACCACGAGGATGATGTAAGGGATAGCTTGGTTGAATGTGCTAACGCATTGCAAGGAATGGGATCCTACTCTTATGGACCCCGTAAGCTCTCCTTGGACTTGGAAAATTGGAAGACTCCACCGGCAAAGCCCTCAATCAAGGAGCCACCAACTTTGGAGTTAAAGCCTCTCCCATCACACCTCAGGTATGAATTCTTGGGCCTTTCTTCTACATTACATGTTATCCTTTCTGCTGGCTTAACCAAAGTGCAGGTAAATTCCACTCTTGAAGTGCTTCAAAGAAGAAAAAAAGCAATTGGATGGACCTTAGCTGATATTCGGGGCATAAGCCCCGCCTTTTGCATGCATAAAATTATACTTGAGGATGATGCAAAACCGTTCGTGGAACATTAACGGAGGTTAAACGAGGCTATGCAAAAGGTGGTGAAAAAGGAGATTATCTAATGGCTTGATACAAGGGTTATCTATCCAATATCAGATAGTGCATGGACTTCAGCGGTGCAATGTGTGCCAAAAAAGGGAGGTATGACTGTGGTGAAAAATAAAAAGAATGAGTTAATCCCTACTCGGACCGTGACTGGATAAAGGGTATGTATGGACTACAGGAAGCTGAACAAGGTGACCCGAAAAGATCATTTCCCATTGCCTTTTCTTGATCAGATGCTAGACTGACTTTCTGGGCCTACTATTGTCTCTTGGATGGGTACTCAGGTTACAATCAGATTCTTATAGCCCCAGAAGATCAAGAGAAAACTACTTTCACCTGCCCGTATCGGACCTTTGCATTCTTTCAGATGTTGTTCGGATTGTGTAATGCACCCGCTACATTTCAGCGGTGCATGATGGCTATATTTATAGACATGGTGGAGGACTTCCTCAAAGTCTTTATGGATGACTTTAGTGTGGTTGTAGACTCATTTTAAGAATGTTTTCAAAATATTGACAAGGTTCTAGCCCGATGTGAAGAGACAAATCTTGTGCTTAACTGGGAAAAATGCCACTTTATGGTCGAGGAGGGCATTGTCCTCGGTCATAAGATCTCGAAAGATGGAATCAAAGTGAACAAGGCTAAAATAGAAGTGATTTCAATGTTACCTCCTCCGACCTCCATCAAGGGAGTTAGAAGTTTCCTTGGGCATGCGGGGTTCTACCGTAGGTTCATCAAGGACTTTTCCAAAGTGGTGAATCCCCTATGCAAGCTATTAGAGAAGGATGCAAGATTTGATTTCAATGAAGAGTGCATGAAGGCCTTTGAGATCTTGAAGTATAAATTAACAACCACTCCAATCATTACCGCACCTAATTGGAGCTCACCCTTTGAGCTTATGTGTGACACAAGTGATGTTGCGGTAGGAGCGGTCTTGGGGCAATGGGTGAACAAAATATTTCATCCGGTGTACTATGCAAGCAAAACTATGAACAATGCCCAGGTTAATTATACAGTGGCGGAGAAGGAATTGTTGGCAATTGTGTTCGCCATGGAGAAGTTTAGGCCTTATCTCATGGGAGCCAAAGTGATTGTTCATACTGATCACGCGGTGCTCCGATATTTGATGACAAAGAAGGGATCTAAAGTTAGACTGATGAGATGGGTTTTGTTGCTTCAAGAATTTGTCCTCGAGATCATTGATAGGAAAGGTAGTAAAAATCAGGTTGCAGATCATTTGTCCCGTCTAGAAGAGCAAGGGAGGCTAAAAGATGGTATTGAAATTAATGATTCTTTCCCGGATGAGCAACTCCTCTCGGTTTCTTTGAATGATATGCCTTGGTTTGCGGATGTTTCCAATTTCCTTGTAACCGGCATTGTCCCGTGTGATCTCTCTTCTAACCAAAGGAAGAAACTCAAACGGGGCAGTTTGGACTACAATTGGGATGAGCTCTACTTGTTCAATATTTGCAATAATGGAGTGATTCGTAGTTGTGTCCCAGAGGAGGAGAAAATGAGCATACTTGATGCTTGTCATTCATCTTCCTACGGTGGTCATCACAGTGTGGCAAGGACTGCTTCCAAGGTTCTTAGTTGTGGTTTTTATTGGCCAACCCTGTATAGAGATGCCAGTGAGCTTGTCAAGAGATGTGATGAAGGTCAGAGAGCTGGGGGAATATCAAAGAAGTATGAAATGCCCCTCACAACTATTCTTGAAGTTGACATTTTTGACGTGTAGGGCATAAACTTCATGGGCTCTTTTATTAGTTCGTGTGGCAATACTTACATTCTTGTGACGGTTGATTATGCTTCCAAGTGGGTCGAATCCGTGGCTTTGCCTAATAATGAAGCCCGGAGTGTAGTAGCATTCCTCAAAAAGAACATTTTCACACGGTTTGGGACTCCTCGGACAATTATAAGTGATGGGGGGTCTCATTTCTACAATAGGGCATTTGACACTTTGCTTGCAAAATATGATGTCAATCACAAGGTCTCTACCCCTTATCATCCCCAAGCTAGTGGACAAGTGTAGGTTTCAAATAGGGAAATCAAAAGCATCTTGTCAAAAACTGTGAATGCCAATAGAACGGATTGGTCAAGGAAGCTAGATGATGTGCTGTGGGCTTATAGGACTGCATTAAAGACTCCAATCGGTATGTCTCCGTACCAGTTTGTAAAGTGTTTCATTTGCCGATTGAGCTGGAACATAAAGCATTGTGGGCCTTGAAGAGGTTAAATCTTGAGTGGGACGTTGCAGCAAATCTCTGGGTGGAACAACTCAATGAGCTAGATGAATTCCGATTTCATGCCTATTCAAGCTAGTCATTGTACAAGGAGAAAATGAAATACTTGCACGATAAATATGCTCGAAACAAGGATATCAAAGAGGGTGATTTGGTCCTTCTCTTCAACTCCCGGTTGCGTCTGTTTTCGGGCAAGCTAAAGTCCAAATGGAGTGGTCCCTTTGAGGTAGTGCATGTAACACCTTTTGGTGCTTTTGACTTGAAGAACAAAAATGGTGAAATCTTCCAGGTTAATGGGCATCGTGTGAAGCATTACTTGGTAAAGTTTGATGACAGCCACATGGTGGCCTTGATAAAGTTTCAATGATGATGGTAACCTGTGTCGTGCCGGCGACATTAAATCAGGTGCTTCTTGGGAGGCAACCCAATTGATTTTTCTTTCTTTTTCATTTTTCTTCTTAGATTAGACTCTTTTGAACTAACTGGTCGTGAGATTTGTGTAGGAATTGTTGATATAGTGCAGGACAAATACTGGAGAAAATTGGCTAGGTGTGCACTAGACCGCTGACCGCGCTCAAAATTTCGCGGTCAGCGGTGACTTTTTTATAGAGGCAATATGCTACAGCGGACGCAGACTTGCAAAATCAAAAATGCAATGTCTCTGAAGTTTGGTCCGTGTCCGCGGTTGATTTTACGCGGTCAGCGGTTACTGCTCTACGGCCGTTTTTCTGCTCCCAGCATTGACATTGCATCTTCAACTCTTCAACATGTTAAAAGCGCGGACCGCAGTGGAATTCCGCGACCGCACCAGGTAGGTCAATGTGGGGCCTAGGGTTTTAGTATAAATAGGAGGGCCCTCCTCCTTTTACACTTTTCACACCCTAACACTTCAAGGCTCCCTTTGCACCGTTCATTAACCCCTGTTGCATCTAAAATTCATCTCATTTAGTAAGGTTAATTCCTACAAAAAATCTAACTCCTGGTATGATCAATTTTTTAGTTTTAATTTTGGTTCTTCCTCTTTTGTTTTAGTTAGTTTTACTTTTTTTCTTTCTTGTTAGGGTTACTATAGACCTACAATCATAAGAATGCTTAATTATTGATGAAAATGATTGGGTAATGGTTTTTTGATACCTAATGGGGGTTGGGGTGACTCACTTTACTTCTTAATTGCTTAAATTCCCCACTAAGTGTAAACCCTAGCTCGTGAATGTTCTTCAGTACCCATTTATTTTAAATTCCGCAGCCGCAGCTTAAATTCTGCGGTCAGCGGTGATATGATTTTTCCTGGGTTTGACTTGGCCTGGTTTACGCGGCTGCGGTGATTTTTCTGCTATCAGCAGCTCGCTTTACGCGGTCGCGCTTGTTTTTTCACGGACAGCGGAATTCATATTCAGAGAAATATTAAGTTGTGTCCGTGGCTGCAACCGCAGTGAAGCCTTCGCGGCCGCGCCCAATATTTCTCTCTCAGTGGTGAGTAATGTTCAGAGACTGGGTAGTCTGAATCCCAATCTCTCGCGGACGCGGCCATTTTTCCGCTGTCAGCGGTGGTCTATCCGCGTCCGCGCTCCTTTTTCCGCTGACAGCGATCCACTGTGTTATAAGATGCTGTGATCATTTATCTGTTTCATCTAGTAATTGCTTGAATTCCAATGCTAATGAGCATTCACTGATTATATATGCAGACAATGGTTCGATCAAGAGGTGGACAAGATAAACAACCAGGGAGGGTAGAGTCCTCCTGGGGACGGGGGAGAGTCAAACAACAAGTTGCACCTTTAACTCCTAAAGTACTTATTGGGAAGAAACAAACCCTCTGGAATCCCACTCCTGACACTTCGGAGACGGGTGAGTATATCCCCTCTCGAGAGATTTCAGAGGGGGAAGCGGGCCAGACTCAAGAGGAGGCACAATCCCAGCCCCGTCGCCTTATAAATGAATCAACTTCTATGTCTGGCTCTTCTAATAGCTTGGGACTTAGTGACTCTCCTCTACCCTCGGCCCCCAATGCAGCAGCTCTAGCCTCCACAGCTGCCCCAGTACAGATTGATAGTGATGATGATGCCCAGGACGACGGGAGGGGTGGTGACACACAAATAGGGGGATTATTGAGATCGCGAAACTCGATGGTATGGCAAGACCGGGTCGTTAGTGAGAAAGCATATCACAAGTTCAAGGAGTGGTGGCCTCATAAGGTCACTTACATTGGAGAGGGTGTTCATTAAGCGATACCTTCTACTCCACAACCCAAACGTCAAGAGGCACTTTAACGAGAGAGTAGGGTAGAAGTTCTTCACCAGCAACCTGCCAGAGGCCAATGAGTTTTTGGTCAAGGAGTTCTATGCTAATGTCTCCCACATAAAAAAGGGAACATACTTGACCAAAGTCCGCAACAAGAAGATTCTGTTTGATGGCACAGTTCTCGATGACTATACTGGGTTCAATGATGAAGATGAGTCCCTGTATCTTGAGAAGGTGGAGCTGGATGAGTTAGCCCGCCCTTGTCTTGCTTCAGTGATTGCTATTCCTGGGACCAACCCAGCTTGGTTGACACCGAGGTCCCCATCTACAAGAACACTCTGAGCTTCGAGGCGAAGGGATGGACCATATTTATATGCAGCAGGATCGACCCCACTACTCATGACAGTGACATGCTGGTATCCCGAGCTATTATTGTGGGGGCTATCATGGCAGGGGTCCCGATCAATGTCGGGAATATTATGTCTAGGGAGATCACCAAGGCGATCGAAAAGGATAGGTCATATCCCTTCCCAAACTTCCTCACTATGTACTTCGAGGATAAGGGAGTACAGGAAAGGGATTATGACACCAAAGTGAAGCCGAAGAGGCCGTTTACCTGGTACAACCTGCAGGGTCCGGACAACCCCAAATCCAAGAGCAAAGCCACCGCTTCCACTGGCCAGTCTGAAGAGTTAGAGGTGATGGCCACATTTTCCTAGCCATCCACTGCTGAGGGTTCATCTACTGCCATGCCATATCCTCCCTCCGGACCTTCTGCCTCCATCCCTACCTCAATGCTTCTTCTTCAGCATACACTCAGACTGCTTTGAGGGTAAACCAGACATTGGACGGCATCAACAATTGGCTGCAAGTAGCTTCATCAAAGCTATCTGCCTTATCCAGTGCCATAGCAACCCAAGCAGCTCCAGATCCAGATCCATATGCCTCTATCATTGGAGGAAACTTTGAAGACTCTAGTTGACAACTAGAAGAAGATTCTGAAGTCCATAGGCACTCATGAGAAGGAAATCAAGTCCCTGGGTAAACAGGTAAAGAAGATGAGGAAGAGTCAGGATGACTTGAAGAAGGAGGTGGCTTAGCTCACTACAGCGGGTGATATCCCTCTTGATCTCCTCATGGGAGAGCCTGCCCCTGCAGCTCAGACAGTGAGGAGGGTGGTGATCCCCCAGACTGAGGATTTGGAGATCCAGCTGGAGGACCCCGAGGGAGATGAATCATCCCAGCCACAGGACCCAGCCACAGCCAGTGACCCTATGCAGATAGAGGCATCTTAGGGAGTATTCTTTACTCTCTACCCTTCCGCTATTCTATTTTTGCTTTTAGCATTGAGGGAAATGCTAATATTTAATTGGGGGGGAGGGGGCCTTATTTTGATGATGATTGGTCTGTAATAACTCTTGGTACTATTTTTCTTTATTTTATTTTCGTACTTTTCACTTTTGGTATGTATATAAGGTTAACATTCCATGTATATATTCATTCCCCTTTTATGTATATTCGTCTCAATCCCCTATTGTACATATTCATTTTACTTTCCGTATTTTTACTTTATAACTTCTTTTATAATTTTCCTTAATAGTTTAGCTTCTTATTTCCTTTAGTAACTTTCTTTTGCATTTTCGTGATCAATAATCCTTTGGTTTTCTTAATGCCACGATTCTTTCCAAGGGTGGAATTTGTGTGAATGGGGTGGCTCTTCCCTACGATGGACGGCGTGACAACCTTCTTAAGGGAGTCTATTTTTATTTTTGTTTTGATATATGGTAGTAATGAATAAAAGAGACTCAAGTAAGCTTCACTTAATACCAGCACATTTACCTTTGACCTCATGGTTAGAGACAAGTGGTTGACGAGACTAGCTCTAGTTGTGACGCTTAGAATCTTGAGTTGACTAAAATTATCATCAAATGGTTTATGTGACCATATGTGAGTTTCAATCGTAGCTAGGGTTGTTTTGGGCCCTCAACTCCATTCTCTTTAACAATCCAGTAGCTTGAGAGGTGATGTTTTGAATTGCAAGTCCAAGTGTCGTGCCAACAAGTCTAGAACTTGCCACGAGTGTTTTTCTAGGCGAAATTCTAAGTGGAGCTCAACTTGAGAAGTGATTATAGGCTCTCCTTGGTCCCTTTTGAATTTGAGAACTTCATTAGCCTACCATTATAATATTCTTAGTCAACCCCTTTGAGCCTAAGCCTTTTTCATTCAATAACCGCATTACAAGCCTTCATCTGTTCTATAATAACCCTCACTTGGAACCCAATCATGATGAACAATAGTCAAAAACATAAGTTTGGGGGAGAGACAAGGAAATTAAAGTGATGAAAGGTTCAAAGAACAAAAAGAATTGATGAGAAGGAAAGGCAAAGAAAAGGATAAAAAGCCACAAAGAAACATGTCAAAAGAAAAGTAAAGGTTGAAAGGATTCAAGAAAATAATGTTAAAATGCTTGGAATGATGAGAAAAGGAGAAAAATGAGCGGCAATGTGTCTCTCTAGTCCCCTCAAGGAAGAAGAGAATGACTCAAAGAGCCAATAAAGCATGAGCCGAATTGTGAAAATGGAGTGCTTAAGGAAAGATGATACAATCACAGTTCATTATGTCCGACCTTGATCCAAAAAGCCTTCATTACATCCCGCTAAAGCCCTATAGGATTTCAAGTTGAGTGAGCTTACATTAGTGGTGATTTACATGAGGGGCAAGCTTATGGTACTTAGAACCGGACTTGTGGCATTCTTTTTAGAGTGATGAGCGCACTTCTTGACAATCTAGGTTTTGAGTGTACACACTATAAGGTGAGATGAGCTCATGGATAATAGAGGAGAAGGAGTCTGGGATCCACATTGGCCTACGTAAAAAAGCTAGTTTCTTTGATGAATTGAGTCAACTTTTAAAGATTTTGTGTCACATTAGACCTATAGAACTCAGAAAGTCATTGCATAATGTTGTCAATAATGTATTTGTGTTGAAGGTAATTGTTAGTCCAATTAAAGCTTGATGAAGTTACTTTAGAACAGCTGAAATTCTACTTTCTTTTTCTATGGAGGTGGGAATTACCTTGTTTGCTTGAGGACAAGCAAAAGCTTAAGTCTGGGGGAGTTGATAACTAGGGATTTTAACCTACTAGTTACTCTCTTTTGCTTAGGTTTTGGGTCAAAAATGCATTAAGATATTCCCGAAACTAACTCAAGGTGCTTACATGTAGGTATTGGTCAAAATGAGGCAAAGAAACCAAAACGAACTCATAAAGGAGCCAAACTTGCACAAGTCCTAAACTTTACTGGAGCGCTGTCAATGCCATTATTACGCTGCAGCGCAAGTTCCTCCGCTGAGGCGAATTACAAAGGGTGTCGCGAACTTGAGGTTCAGAGAGATGAGATTGGACTCAGTTTGGACTGCTGACCGCGTCACAAAAGCGCGGATGCAGAGGAAATTTCGTTGAGAGCAGGAAGTTGAGAATCAGAGAATTGGCAACCTTGGACCAAGCATAAAATGCAGCCAACGTCCATTTTACGCGCCCGCAAATCCACCTAAATACTGAAGCGATAAGAAGTCCGTTGGGAGCAAAATCAATGTTCAGAGAGTCTGCAACTGAGCCAAAATAAAGGAACACGGTCCGTGAACATTTTACGCGGCCGCGAATAAAGATCACGTGGACGCGGTAGCTTTTATGCTGTCTGCGAAATCCATCCCAGGCCAAGTCCAAATCTGAAGAAATGCAATCCGCGCTCATTATAGTGCGGCTGCGAAAGTCCATTCGCTGAGGCGCCTATTATTTCGCTGACAGCGGAACCTCAACAAAAGCATTTTTGTCCAGTAATTTCAGCTGTGTATAAGTAGATCTTTTTCACATTTTTAGGTTATCTTTTGTATTAGGGAGCTCGTGAACAGCAACACTTTTCCACTTTGTGTAATTTTAGAGTAGCTTTAGCTTATAACTTTAGATTTTGTTCTTGTGATTAACATTTATGGCTTATATTTCATCTCTATCTTTGATTTCTTCCTTAATTATGAGTAGCTAGACCCATTAGCTAGGGTTTTGACCCAACCCTAGTGTGGGTATTTAATGGGTCTTTAATTTTAGGGCTTATTTGTTTATGGGTTAGTGATATTTATCTTGTTTCATGCTTTATCCGTTGAATTGGTGGTTGCAAACACTGATTCGTGCCTTTTTTACTAGGGCTCTTCTTGAGAAAGAGGGCTTAAGTCTAGGTAAAATAGGCTAATAAGGAATTGAGGTGAATTCAAGAGATTGATAGCCCCAATTAAAGGGTTAAACCTAGAGATAGTAATACCCGACTTGAGCCAATTTCACTTGCACTGTTTGAACACCCAATTAGGCTTGAGAAAGCAAATTCAGGCAAAGTCACTCAAACTACCGATAGGTATAGAGTGAGTAATTAAGAGTGAGTAATTAAGTGTGAGGTTATATCACGACCCCTGATACAACAAGTTTGTCCTAGGTTTTAGATCCCATTAGATACTCGCCTAGGTGTAAGTCACTTCCCTAGTGCTTTTTATCAATTGAGAAAACTCTTACAAAAATATTGTACTTAGTTTATTTTCAAAAATCATAGCATTAAACTAGATTAGAAACGAAAACCACTCATGGTTAGAAGTGTAATTAAAGACAACACACATAGCTAGATTAGATAGGAACCCAATTCCCAACCAATTATAACTCCCTGTGGATATCGATCCCGACCTTTCGGGTAAAATCTACATCGACCCCCCATCTCCATTATATAGTGGTGTAAGGTTGGAGCCGATCAACGATGTCGCTCTCCCATCGGGTGGTTTGAGTCTGGCGAGGCTAAGTTATACGGAACTGATTTGGTAAAGGATGCCTTGGAGAAGGTAAGGTTGATTCAGGAGAGACTTCACACGACACAATCCAGACAGAAGAGTTACGCAGATCAGAAGGCGCGTGATGTATCATTTATGATCGGTGAGAAGGTTCTCTTGAAAGTCTCGCCGATGAAGGGTATTATGAGGTTCGGCAAGAAGACCAAGTTGAGCCTAAGGTTTATAGGTCCATTTGAGGTGCTGAGGCGAATTGGGGAGGTTGCCTATGAGCTTGCTCTACCTCCGAGCTTATCAGGAGTTCATCCAATTTTTCACGTATCTATGCTCCGGAGGTACCACACCGACTTATCTCATGTGATACTTCAATACCATTCAGCTAGATGAGAGATTGGGCTACGAGCAGGAGCCAATTGCTATTATTGAAGGCAGGATCCCCAATTGAGGTCTAAAAGGGTTTCCACCGTGTAGGTCCAATGGAGGGGCCAACTAATCGAGGAGGCAACTTGGGATCCCGATGAGTACATGCGGAGCAGATGTCCACACTTGTTCAGCACTCCAGGTATGTTTCTAGACCCGTTCGAGGACGAACATTTATTTAAGAGGTAGAAAATGTAACGACCCGACCAATTGTTTTTCTTTCTAGAACTCCGTTCCCCTAAATAAGACTTCCCATACTTGCTTTTATTTATTTATGACTTGCAGGGATGGTTGGTTCGGGATTTGGAAGAGTTTGGGTTGGAATCAGAACACTTGGTTCCTTAAGGTTGGCTTAAAAGGTCAAGTTTGACTTTGGTCAACATTTTGAGTAAACAACCTCGGAATCGGGATTTGACGGTTCCAATAGGTTCGTATGATGATTTTGTACTTGGGCGTATGTCTGGAATGGGTTTCGAATTATCTGAGAGCATTTCGGTGCCAAATAGTGAAAATTAGATTCTTGAAGTTTTAGAAGTTCTATAATTGTGGTTTGGAACGTGCTTTGGTGATATCGAGGTCCAAATGGAATTTCGAGACCAGGAATAGTTCCATAATGTCATTTAAGACTTGCACGTAAAATTTGGTATCATTCCGAGTAGTATAAGTACGTTTCAGCACGTTGGAAGTAGAATGAAGAACTTAAAGTTCATAAGTTTGATTCAAATGGTTTTAGGGTGTAATTCTTAGTTTTTGATGTTATTTCGGTGTTCCGATAGTGCGAGCAAGTTTGTATAGTGTTTTTGGACTTGTGTGAGTATTCGGAGTGGAGCCCCGAGGCCTCGGGTGAGTTTCGGACGTGCGTTAGGAGTGAAAACACTCTAGTTTTTCTGGTGTTCTGGGCTACTGTTATAGACCTCGCAAATGCGAGGATTTGTTCGCATTTGTGAACATCGCATTTTCTATGAAGGCTTCGCAAAATCGAAGAAGCCTGAGCTGGGTAACAGTTGCATTTGCAGCATTTTTGTTTGCATTTGCGAACCCAGCAGAGACCGCATTTGCGACCCATGAAGAGGGAGCCCAGGTTCGCATTTGCGATGATGTTTTCGCATTTGCGAACAAGGTGTCGCAAATGCGACATTAGAGGCCTGGACACAGACTTTTAAAAATAGGACTTAGGCCATTTATTTCATTTCACTTCTACACTTAGGCGATTTTTAGAGCTTTTGGAAGGAGGTTTTCACCTAGCACTTTGAGGTAAGTAATTCCTATACAACATGAGTTAAATACATACTCAGATTATGAGAAGATTAACATGAAAAAATTAGTAAAAATTATGGGTTTAGAGTAAAACCTAGGGTTTTGATAAAAATAAGATCTAACCATGAAATTTGTCATGGAATCTAGTAAAAATTATATATTTTTTATCCTAAGGTTATGGGTAACGATTTTCTTCAAATATTTCCGGAATCTGGGGGCGGATTTTAGGAGTCTTGCAATTTGGGTTGGGTAATCACTCTAATAGGGGAAATGTGAACTTTGAAGCCTATATTGATTAGTTTTTCACCATATTTAAATAGTTTTGGATTTGTCCGGCTCCGGTTTGAGAGTTTGGGAGCATTCTTGAGCTCGAAAGTAAGCTTTGAGGGCAAGGTAAGTCTCCTTTCTAACCTTGTACGAGGGAAATTTCCCCATAGGTGAATTTATATAATATGTGATTATTTGTGGGGGACTATGTACGCACGAAGTGACGAGCGTCCATACGTAGTTACTATTTCTGTTATGTCCAGGTAGTTTTAGGCTTACACTTTGTTTTGTGAACATTGTTAATTGATTATATGCACTATTTGTGTTGGATGGGAATTCATTTCAAGATTTTCAAGAATGTGAAGGTTTCAAGTAAATTATCATTTTTAAACGGAATTGAGGAAAAACATGTTATGCTTATATAAACCGCTTCGCAGTGTTTGAATTATTTGGGAACAATTGGCATTCAGTGCTCGTCAATGGACAACCTCATGGGTTTTCCAAATCATCAAGGGATGTAAAGCAGGGTGATCCACTATCGCCAACCTTATTCATTCTTGCTGCTGAAGCTCTGACTAGAGGGCTGAATTCTTTGCATCTTAATCCATATTTTCGTGGTTTTGGACTTCCCAAGTGGAGTCCAAAAATCAACCATTTAGCATATGCAGACGACACCATCATATTTAGTTCCTCAGATGCAACCTCACTTCAACTTATCATGGAGGTTCCACACTCTTATGAATCTGCTACAGGACAACTTGTGAACAAAGAAAAATCATATGTGTATTTGCATCATTTGGTCAATATTGAGGTGGTTAGGAAGGTGGAAAGGATTACTGGAATAGAGAGACAAGAATGTCCTTTCACATACCTAGGATGCCCCATATTCTATGCTCGAAGGAAAATGGAGTATTATCAAGGAATGTTGTCCAAAGTACTTGGCAAATTGCAGAACTGGAAAGGCAAACTCCTTTCTGTTGGAGGCAGGGCAATCTTAATTTAAAATGTGTTGCAAAGTATGCCCATTCACTTGTTGTCTGCAGTGAACCCACCAAACTGTGTAATTAACAAACTCCAGAAGATATTTGCTCTGTTCTTTTGGAGCGGTTCTTTGGGTGGTACGAGTAGACATTGGTCTTCATGGAAAAAACTTGTGTATGCCACAGGAAGAGGGTGGGATAGGATTCAGATCATTACATGATGTAGCCATGGCATTATTCTGTAAACTCTGGTGGAACTTCAGGACTAAACCAAGCTTGTGGAGTGCATTTATGAGTCAATAATACTGCAAGAAACTTAATGTTGTTGTAGTACCTTGGAGGAGGGGGCTCTCATGTATGGAGAAAAATGATAGAGTGTAGGGACATAATTGAACATCAGATTGCTTGGCACCCCAGAATGGGATCTGCATTATTTTGGTATGACAACTGGACAGGCTTGGGTGCTCTATACTTCCTAGTTCCAGCAGAGTTTGGCATTGATGAAGACATTCATAATGTCTATGATGTAGTCGAGAATGGGCACTGGAATGTGGAAACACTAAGGGAGGTCCTGCCAGAAGAATATGCAGCACACATAGTAGAGAAGGTGAAACCTCCAGTTTTGGCCAATGAACTAGATTCCCCATACTGAATTTTATAAACAAAAGGCAATTGTACTGTGAAGTCAGCATGGGAATATATTAGGAGGAGAGATGATCCTAAACGAGCATACAAGATGATGTGGGTAAAAGGTTTGGCTTTCAAAATAGCCTTTTTTATGTGGAAAGTGTGGAAGGCCAAATTGCCTCTTCATGACTTTATGCGCAGGATAGGCTACTCCATGCCATCAAGGTGTTGGTGTTGTGCTGAACCTAAGGAAGAAACACTGGTCCATCTGTTCTTTTCATCCAATGCAGCAACTACAGTACGGAAATATTTCCTAAGGAGAGCTGGAATTGCAATCGAGGGAGTAACATTTCATCAGGCAATAATTAAATGATGGACAACACCTGTAGCACCCAGAATTAAGCCCATTATGCAAGCATTGCCATCATGTATTGTGTGGGAGTTGTGGAAAAAGAGAAATGGCCTAAAGTATGGAGAAGAAATATCTATTAATCGAGTGATCTATCAAGTATCAACTACACTACAATCACTGGTAAAATTGAGAAAGCCAGGCCTCAATGTTCCCCACAAATGGCAGGACATGTTATTGATGCTTGAAAACTATACTCCAAAATTGACATATGAGAAGGTAATCTGGGAACCACCTATGGGAGGATGGATTAAAGCAAATACAGACGGGGCAACTAGAGGGAATCCTGGGAGAAGCTCCGTTGGAGTTTGTTTGAGAGATGAATTTGGTGATGTGCAGTATGCTATGGGCAAAGAAATTAGTGAGGGATCAAATAATGAAGCTGAGGCAATTGCAATAGTGGAGGCATTAAGAATGTGCAGGGAAATGAATTATCCACATATGTGACTCCAAACAGATTCTTTGCTAATGAAAAACATAATCGAGGGCATGTGGAAACCACCATGGAGTATTATAGAGCAGGTGGAGTAAATAATGAATCTGAAGGAGGGGTTTAATTTCAAAATACCACACATATTCAGGGAGGGAAACAAGCTAGCAAATCACTTGGCAAACTATGCTTTGGATGTTGGTCATATTGAAGCAACTCATTTTATGGAACTGGACATACAAAGTAGGAGAATAGTAAATAAAGATAAAACACAATGTCCATATATAAGAGTCAAAGTTGCAAGGAAGTAGAAATAACAAAGGGAATGCTATGTGAAGGAACAACTTATGCTATCATAGGCTGTTATCATAATCAAATCTGCCTAGAGGAGAGTATGGTAACAATCTTTTACACTAACAGATTTTATTTTTTTGCAGGTACTAAGACTATGTTTATATATGCCTCTTTATGGACCTCTCATTTGGTGGTATTAGTATCTAGTACTCAGCCCAAAGAGAGGAAGATAAAGAGAGATATAAACATGGTAGATGGAACGGAACAAAGACAAGTTTTCAGAACCTGCATACCTGAGACAGAATACTGGGGGTGAGAAATTACATATGGGAAGTGAAGTAGATGAAATGAATATTAAGGAAGAGGATAGGGATGCAAGGAGCCAGACAGATGGAGGTCTTGAATGTCTTACTAGAGGTCATAGACAAGGCTATTGCACAATGGAAGAAATAATGGAAACAAATCAGATGATTGAACTGCCCAGAATGTATAAGAGAAATGGGCACCAGGGTCTATAGAGTATAGAATTCTTGAGTCTAAATCGGAGACATAAATATGCTATAAGAGAAACAGCTGAAGTGTCCAGAATTGCAAAGAGAATTGGACAAAAAAGTTCAGAAAAAGCATCACACATTAGCTACACAAATTCTTGGTGGACTGTACTAGTGCTCCACGTTTTAATGAAATTGGTGAGGACATTAAACGTGGACAATTATATAGCAATAAGGAGTAACATGAGATGAAGTGAATATTAGTCTGTGGCAATGTATTTTGAAGGGATTAAGGAACTGATAGGGAGATGCAACCTTAAAACTTCTCACATTATTAGGGAAGGAAACCAACTAGTTGATCATCTAACTAATTTTACACTGGATGTTGGACCTAGGGAACGCAATAATGTTGGTGAGCCTGGTGTCAAAGGGTGGAGGATAGTGAATGATGGGGCAGTTTCTGGATTTCATGTTCAAATCCTAAGGGAGGAGAGCATGAGATTCAATTTTATACTAACTTTGTTTGTTCATTTTGCAGGATTCATTATTGTGGTTATGCCCTATCTCTTGAATAACTCCCAGCTAGTGGTATTAGTACCTTGTGCTCATTCCACTGGAAGGGAAGCAAGAATAGGTACAAACATGACAAAGCAGCTTTTATGGAGGTTGTTAGGTTGGTATGGTTCTATATTGAAACAAGGACATACAGATTATGGATTCTGGTTTTGGACCTCACAGATTGGCATCAACCTAGCACACAAGGACATTCAACTTCACAAGCGAGTGATACAAACACTCCAACACTATCCAGAAGAATCATACACAAGATCAAGGGTATGGTGTCTTTTTGTCAATCAATTGCGAGAGGTAGGAATGTATATATTTTTACATTTCACTTCCTTAATTCTATAAAAAAGATACCATGCAATGAAGAAGTTCAATACATGCTGGACAATACATGCATTTCTTCACAAAATACGCATGATCACACATGTGTGGCTTATCTTCAGAAATGGGATTGCGTGGGAAAAAGGTTTATCTCCTCAAAAGACAGGTACAAAGCTTACACCTACAACATCATTGGAGCACTAGAAACAATGGGTGAGGTATGGTAATGGGCACAGTACATACGAATGGGTCCAACAACAAATAAGGCTAAAAATAGAACACTGGTGGACGAATTGGAGCACAAGTGCTCTACACTTTGGATGGTGGCTATTCATGCTAACGCCTCACGGAATATGCAACAAAACAAAGTGGCTAGGCAGCGCAATTGGTTTGGCTCTTCATCGGCTTCATGGATGGTTTGGCTATGTCATCAATTAGATAGGATAATTTTATTAATAGACATTGTAGATAATGCTCGTAGCATTTCATTATGTGAGATCATTATTGGGTGTGACAAGCCCAATTGTGATAATAGGTGGTATGTAATTTCATTTCATATAGTCCTATCCTACATAGGACAACATGACTCTTTTGTTTTTTGATGTTATTATTAATAAAAACTAGCCCTAGGCATTGCTTAGTGGATTACTAAAAAAAAAAAACCGCTTCGCAATTATATTCCGTGAGCGGGGTGATCCTTTCCACTACTCTCATGGGAGCGGGTTGTTCGCCTCGGCAGGTTTAGATGCATCTATGGTTTGCGCCGTTCGACCCTTCGACAGTGAACATTTTATTATTTTATTGGATCGGGCTGTACGTCCTCGACATTATATGCGCATGCTATTTTCTTGGCACTTTTCAGTGACTTTAATCTTCTTTAAATGCCTTGAAATATAAATTGTCAACTGAAATGATAGAAATTAAAATTATATTTATGAAAAGTCTTGTCACTTCCTGTTACTATCTGTTATCTAGCCTTATATCCATGCTTAGACTCATACTTAAATATAGTGTGTTTGGCCCTAGTAAGTGTCAAGTCGACCCTTCGTCACTACTTCTTCGGGGTTAGACTGGATATTTGTTGGGTACATATTGTTTATGTACTCATACTACGCTTTGTACTTAATTGTACAGGATCTGAGGCAGGTACATCTAGCTACCCGTCCAGAGCGCGTTCTTGATATCTGGGTCGAGATTCCACGGTGAGCTGCTCCTTTCTGATGCCGTTTAGCAGTGTGTTGGAGTCTCTCTTTTGCTTCGACTGTCTATTCTATTTCAGGCAGTAGGATAGAATATATTCTTTGTACATTCTGCTAGATGACTACATACTTGTGACACAGTTCCTGGCACACACATTAGTAGACTATTCTTTTGGGATGTAATCACTTAGTTATGACTTCTTTTGGTCATTTCAGTTTTAAATCGCCTAAATTATTCATTATTATGGAATACTTTTCACTTTAAGTTAAGTATATGTTGGAATGTTTTGGCCAAGTAAATGGAACTTGTTAGTTGAATAATGTGGCTTGCCTAACGCCGGTGTTGGGCGCCATCGCGACCTAAAATGGAAATTGGGTCGTGACACGTTCGACTTTTTTACCTTTTAAAAATAGAGTTTACATTGGATAAAATAGTAATTTAGTTATTTTCCTAATATGTAGGACTCTCATTTAATTATTTTCCTTATATGAAGGAATACTCATTTAATTATTTTTCTAATATTTAGGACAACAATATCAACTAAATTTTATATATTACATTCTTTCTTATTTGGATTATGTAGAAAAATTTAATATTTAGAACTTCAAAAATATTAACATTTTAAAATTAATTTCATATATTTTTCAAATTCATCATACAAGTAAAACTATCTTAGGGTTGACAAAAAACTTGGCTTAAATAGATATATTTCAATAAAAAAGACCCCCGATGATGAAAGAAATTAGAAAATAAAGTCGAATCAATTATAATATAGTATTAAAAAATAAATTGTTAAAATTCAAAATAGAAGAAATAAGAATGAAATAATAAGTATTCAAAATAAGTTGATATTTAGTATTATTTTATTTTTCATCTATTCCAATAAATGGCCCTGTATAGTTTTTTTGTATACGTAATAAGTTATTGGTTGTAAAATACACATTCAGTATTAGTCAGTTTTAAACCTTACATTGTTACTTAATTATTCATTTTTTCCCTTTAAACTATACTACCTGGCCGTTCATTTCAATAGCTCTAAAAGAAAGATACAATTTTTTTAATTAGTATTAATTTGATGACTGTTTGAAGAATTATAATAAAAATATATAACGATTTCGATCATGTTAGATTTGATATTATGTCACAAAAATGACTACAATATTTGTAAGTTTAGCCTAAAGGATGTGCCCTTCAAATTAATTTAAAATATATGTGCTCGAATTTTTTACGTCTGAACCAGTTTCTTCTAAAAACTATATGATGATCCTCTTTATTCCAAATCTCTAAAAAGAGTATAATTATTTTTATTGATGGACTTTTGAAGAATCATAATGAAAATATATAATAAATATCGGAATTTAATTACCAAAAAAAAGATATATCAATCATTTTAGATTCAATATCATGTTACAGGAATTACTACAATTTTCGTACGATTTTTTCAAAAGATATGCCCTTCAAATTATGAAGAAATATGTGTTCTCCAATCAAAATGTGTATCGATCATTTTACCTTTTAAAATAAATTTTAGAATTATCATAAACGTAATTATTTTCAAATATAACGACAAATGGAGTTAATCAATATTAGAATTATTTATATACTAATTCCACTTGAATAATGATATATCGAAACTAAATATACTCTTTCAAAAATAATTCGGAGTTATTCTCCAATGTATTTTACTAGCTTTACTTTAGTATTCCTTTTGAATGTCTTTTCTCATTTTCAGGGTATTTTGATTTTGTGTTCAACTGAAATTCATGGATTATTAGTTGTTTGCTATATGTGTGAAGTTCTATCCACTATTTATGTTTTCAATGACTATGTGTACTGCTGAAATAAAAAGGAAGCATGCTAACTATTTATTCAAAAAGTGGGATAAATTTAAAGTTGAATTATAAACTGATGATTGAGGATTCCTATGAGACGTTTTTTTATTAATTGAGTTAGTTATATGTACAATGCCAATATTAATGACTATTGTCAGGAACTTATACGTTTATTTCATAACTCAAACACTCATTGAGTTAGGATACACGCGCGATGCGCATACCCTGAACGATTTTTTTAATTATATTGAACGTAAAATTCTTATTGGAAAAAATTATAGATATAATTAAATATTCAAAACTTGGGATGAGCTATTATTAAGATTTGAATCAAAAATAAAAAAAATCTCTTTAACACTAAGAACAATCCTAATTAACCAAAAAAGTCTTTGATTCAACTAATTTGTGAAAAATCCAAGTCATTGTTTTCGAAATTTATAATAAAATAGATTATAATATAGTAGTAAGAATCTGTTAAAAATACAATCTTAAAAACAATAATAATGAAACATTAGAAGATAAAACATATTCTAAGTTAGTTGTCATTAATTAATTTTCTTTCTGGTATTTGTTCAAATAAATGACAACTCCCTATACTTTTGTCTTTCCAAAGTTACTTATTTTAAAAATTAATTTAGTGTAGACATTTTAAAGCTTAGCATTTGATAACTTGATTTACATACATTTACTAATTGGCGCTAACCACACGTGCAACGCAAGTACACTAAAAGTAATTGTAATAATAATAATGCGCATAAAGGCTTAGGTTAGCGGAAGTAGTTGGTGAAGAGGCTTATTTTAGACGGAATGAACTCACTATTTAGAATATTATTGGGTTTAACCATTATATCAATCTTTAATCTATTAAAATCGATTAATTTAAAATATGTATTTATATCAAAGTTTTTCTAGTCAAAATTCGAGATAGAAATCTCATTATTTCACCGTATCTCTTGATAGAGTGAGCAATTGAACATACAGATTCTATTACTACATTTGTTTTACTTTGTTTGACATTATTATTTCTTTATTAGTACGTTTCAAGAAAATAATATATTTTTATTAATAATTTTTTTTTTTTACCTCGAAAATACGAGTAACAATTAAATTTGATTTGTAGTTTTAAAGATATGTGATCTAGTCCAATACTAATTAATAAACAAGTAATGTAGAGTATGAATGAGAAGAATTGATGAACCAAACCGGTGTTGCTAGAGCAGTAGAGACCTCGAGCTCGATGACCTCGAGGTGAGTTAGGAGCAATAAAGCAAGAACAGTAAAGTAAGTGTAATAAAGCTAAAGAATGATTCTGAAGAGCAGTAAACGAGAAAAATAAGATAGTATATTCTTTACCAATGATCAGATGGGATTACAAATGATTGGGATCCCCTTTATATAGGAGGAAAAATCCTAAATAAGGTACACTTCTATTTGTAGTAAAGAATTTTATTGGTACAGCTGTATAACAACCTAGTACGGATTTGTACTAATTCGTACAAATCTATTCCGAAATTTGCTCCATGATCTTTGGGGACGTGGTGAGAATCTTGTCCTTTCCATAACAAACTCATAACGGCATTATTCGGCATCAGTCGTACCTGGCTTCAATGCTTAACGAGCACCCAGGCCCTCGAACCTCTTATTCCACCTTCGAACCCGAGCTCGACATCTTCTGAACTTCTGCCCTCGAGGCAACATCTCGAACCTACGAAATCGGGCTTCATGATTTCGACCATATACAAATAGTCCCCGCGTTTCTTAGAATGAAATGACAAGAAACGATTTAAATTTTTGAGTTTCCGAAGTCCCCAAAGGTGACATCATTCCCATGACGCAAGTGTAACGACCGAAGTGTCGCATCGATTCTATTCCCCAAATCATTAAATGCATGTCAGATCCGGTCGGTCATCAATGTCAATGAACAGTCGCCGATTTTCTCTATATATACTCATTTACACTTCTCATTAAGAACTTTTTCTCTTATTTGCAACACCTCTTTTCTTCTATAACTTCCCTTTCGCCACCAGCTCTTCCACCTTATCAACTTTAAAACCTCCACGACTTACCAACGTCTTCCTTCTTCTTCTAAAAATCAATGGCAAAAACTTCCAATATGTTCCTCAAAAAGAAGGAACCTCCTCTTTTTCCTCTCTTCCAACTGGCGGTAAGCCGCCGGCGCTCCATGAGATTGTACCGAGAAGTTGTTCCTTAAAAAAGTCGAGAATCCTCCCGATGTCCCTGGACGTCGGGAGAATGCTTCGACGTATATAAGTTCGATTACGAAAAAGCACCTCGAAGCCGTGAGAAGAGAGTGCGATTCGGAAGAGAAGGTCGTGCTGCAGATACCTTCTCGTGAAGAGGACATCACCACCTACGTAGAGGGGTTCCTAAGTGTGTACACTTACCCCTTTACATTGGGTCCTCCCGATCCGCTCGTGCTTGAATTCTGCAGAAGATATCAAGTTACCCTGGGCCATATCCATTCATCCTTTTGGCGAATAGTAATAATGATGAGGTTCTTCGTTGAAAAGGCTGGGCTCGAGTTCACCCTCAACCATCTCATCCGGGTTGGATGAGCCGGTTCATTCAGGTGAGAACCATTGATTTCATCCCGAGGAGCACATGTCGTTCCCTGAAAATGGAACTTCGAACGTGAGTGGGACTCTTTTCTTTAGTTTTTTCCATAATTTTTGCTAATCTTTGCGTAACATTCTTCTCCTTTTTCCGCAGTGGTCCCTTGGATGCCAATGCGGTTCTCGACCTCGAGGACTGGGTTCGTAAACTAGCCGCTACTTCATCATATGACAAACACAAGTGGCGGGACTTGTCGAAGGGCAAGTGGGAAACAAAACACCATGGTTCGTGCTTCAGTATTTCCTTTCTTATTAAGAATGCCCCTCTTTCTATAACTTAACTTTTCTGTGGTAGCTATTGGGGAGTTCTTTGAGATGAGGCCACCTCCTCTCAGGGAGAACGTTGAACCTTCGGCTTTAAAGCCAAAGAAGGATAACAAAAGAAAAAGGTCCTTGAAGAGCGAGGACACCCAAAACAAAGTAGAGCCTACTTGGAGGTGCAAGAAGAGCCTCTTCATTAACGTGGATGTTGACTCATTCCACCAGTTTATGGACGATGAAGACGACAAGGTGGACAGTTCGTCTTTGGTGGCTCGAACTAAAAAATCTACCGAGGCTGTCAAGCCCGTTGAGACCGGAGCCTCTAGCCACGAAGAAGGGACTTCGAAAGAAAAGTAGGACGAAGGCCCTGCATCGCCTGATGTAGTGACCGCTTCCCAAACTTCTGGTAGTACTCCAAAAATAGTAAGCTTTGAAGCTCCTCTGCCCGAACAGAGTGCCTCGGGTGATCTCCCCGAGGCCATGATAGCAAGTCATTCCCCGTCGCTCCCGGCCTATTCCGAGAACTCTATTAGGGAAGCTCAAAACCTGAAGATACCCGAGTTAGGGGGAGTCCTAAGTGAAGATGACCCCTTCCATGGTTGCTTTGCTGGGGTCGATGAAGCCGACCTTGCTGATGCAACCTCGGCCTTCGAAGAGGCCAACGCCTTTTCTCCAGTGTAAGTTCTAGTAATGTTGTAATCTCTTTAACATTATGATTTCATCATTTGCTTAAATTATCATTCCTTTCTTCTTTACAGGCATTCAACAAATTTAAGGCCGAGCTAAGTCAGTGCGAAGCCGAGCTGCACAAATCTTTGGGCGAAGAGAAAGCCCTAAGGCTCCTTTGCGATAAAAAGAGGAGGAGCTGAAGAATCTTCGGTCGTAATTGACCAAGGCTCGTGAATACGAGGATGAGCTAGAGAAGTAGGTAACCTCTGTTTTGGAACAATACAGGCTTCCTCTCCCATCTTCAGAGGCTAACACTTCGATGTCTCAGTTGCAGCAAAAGGTGGAGATGCTAGAGCGGCTTTGAGATGAGGTTGATCAAGTCAAATTTGAATGTAATAATAGAAAGCGAAGATGGACACCTTGGTTGTGGCGAAATAATATGCACTGACGAGAGTATCTGCCCTTAAGATGCAACTTCGGAATGCCCAAGAGAGTAGTTCGGTCTAGGCCGGCAGAATTTCTGAGCTCGAGGCTGGTCTTGCAAAGGCCGAGGCCGAGGTTGTGGCATCCCAGGCTGAAGCCAAAGAGATACAAATCAAGGATGATAAAACCGTCGCCATATATTTGAAGGATGCGCCGATGCTCAGATGGAGTTGAAAGGATCCGTCGACCGGGAGAAACAAAGCAATGACTACTCCAGGTACGTATCTCGTAGGGAGACGCTCGAAGAGGTCCATGCCAGGGGCTTCGATTTCTCCGAAGAGATAAAACGGGCTAAGGCAGATGAAGCCGATGCCAAATTTGTTCTCTCCTCCGACGATGATGATGACGTCGAAGATGGCAAAGGTGGTTCCGAAGGAAAAGAGGAGATTGAAGAAGAGGCTACTCCCGGGGAAGAGGCTGGTCCCGAAGGAGTAATAGGTCCGGGGAAAGTCATTGGCCCGGGGGGATGCCCCCCTGGCATAGATAAAAAAAATTCTATCTTTTTGTAATCTTCTTTTTGTTTTGTAGAACTCCTTTGTAATACCTTTTGTATATACGAAAAATAAAGGAGTTTCCATGATTGTTTTTGTTAGCCTTCAATTTCCTTCAAAGTTTGCTCGAATTTTGCTGCTATAACTTTTGATAATTGAATGAGCATCGACTCAAATCTGGGGTAAGGTAAGCCTAAGCTTACTGACAGAATACCTCTTAGGGTTTTATCCTCGAGCTAAGCTTTAAGTCAATTTGATGTTAGCTTGAGGTAATGGGAAATTTGAGTCCGAGCTAAGTGAAAGTAAGGCCTCGAGCTCTATGTGCTTCGCCCTTTATGCTCTTAAATATTGGCCCTTAGGCTCTTCTAGGTTGGACCTTAGGCCCTTTTAGGTTGGCCCTTAGGCTCTTTTAGGTTGGCCCTTAGGCTCTTTTAAGTCGGCCCTTAGGTTCTTTAGGTAGGTCCAATTCGGCCTTTAAAGTGCCTATAGTTTTCCCTCTTTCCGACTAAAAGACTTAGTGAAAAAATTGGTATGCCTTAGCATGTGTTTTTTGTATTTGTACTCGTTGGATTTTTTGAAGGTTCGATTGATCGGAACCTCGTTTGTAATTCGTTGTGTAATGATAATTGAATACCTCTTGAGCTTTTTTCGAAGGTTGATATTATCGAAGTCTCTGAATTATTCGAGGGCTGGTTTTATCGAAGCCCTTTATCATTTGCTTTTTCCGAGGGTAGCCCGATTTAACCGGTTTTTCGAAGTGTTTGAAGGCCTTTAATTGTATGGAGGAATTCGGACATATCCGAGCCACATTATTTTGGCTGTAGCCTTTTCATATGACCGTGGTCTTTTATATGGCCGTAGCCCTTTATATGGTCGTAGCCCTTTATATGGCCGTAGCCATTAGCCCCCCAGTATGGTGGCCTTGGCCTTTGTAACGAGGAGATGCCTCTTTGAGGTCTTATGAGTTTGATTTTTTGATGACTCGATGTGTTGAATGTCGATGACAGTCCCTGAGTATTCGGGGTGCATTTGCGTTATGTCCCTTGAGCCATTTCTCGTAGAATTGTAAGTGTGAAACTCGTATAATAGTATATTTCTTAGAAACACAAAGTGTTTTGATATAGCAAAATGCTTCTTTGAATAATTGATACATGCGTACATTTTTTGTCGTTGGCGGCTCGATTATTCTATATGGACACAGTTTATTTGACCGTTTGGTCCATTACAAAGTTCTTCTATCGAGTCCCTCATTGGCATGAATTATTTTCTTCGAAAATACAACCTCTGAGGGTGATGTCCCCCAGTATTCGAGGTTGATTGAAAAGAAGCCTTGAATACTTTGTTGAATTCCCCTTAGGTAGCATATAAATGTTGCCTCGTTAAACATGTTGCCTCGTTAAACACCTTGCCGGAAAAACCCATTTGGGATAAAAACCCGATCTAAGGGAAAAAGAGTGCAACGCATGCTTTAAAACCCAAGGTCTTCGAGTTGAAGGATGCTTCGATATCTCCAGTCGAACATCTGCAAGGAGTTAATCTTAATATAAATGAAAATGGGGAAAAGGTCGAACCTTAGCAATAATATCATTTGAGCGGTGATATGTTCCAATTGTTTGGTAGTTACTCTCCTTCCATTGTGTTAAGTTTGTAGGATCCTTTCCCTACGACTCCGAGGACTTGGTACGGTCCTTCCCAATTGGGGCCTAGTTTCCCTTCGTTTGTGGTCTTGAGTATTGAGGGTGACTTTCCTTAGAACTAAGTCCTCGACTCCGAAATGGTGAAGGTTCGCCCTTCTGTTGTAATACCTCTCGATCCTTTGCTTTTGCATGGCCATTCGAACTAGTGCGGTTTCACGCTTTTCATCTAATAGTTCAAGACAAGTGTTCATAGCCTCGTGGTTCGAATCCTCGGTAGTATGCTGAAACCTGACGCTAGGTTCCCCAACCTCATCACCGGAACCAAACGCTTCGGACCAATACACCAAAGAAAATGGGGTTTCCCCCGAGCTCGACTTTGACGTTGTTCGATATGCCCATAGCACCTCGGGAAATACTTCTCTCCATTTCCCTTTAGCATCATTCAACCTCTTCTTCAAGTTTTGAATGATAGTTTTGTTTGTGGACTCGGCTTGGCCGTTTGCGCTTGGGTGATATGGCGTAGATAGAATCCTTTTGATTTTATGGTCCTCGAAGAATTTTGTCACTTTGCTGCCAATGAACTGCTTCCCATTGTCACATACTATTTCGGCGGCTATCCCGAACCGACACACGATGTGGTCCCATATGAAGTCAATGACTTCTTTTTCTCTTATTTTCTCGAAGGCCTGCGCTTCCACCCATTTTGAAAAGTAGTCAGTCATAAACAAAATAAATTTAGCTTTACCTGGCACCGTTGGTAGGGGGCCGGCGATGTCCATCCCCCATTTCATGAATGGCCATGGGGATAGGACCGAATGGAGTTGTTCACCAGGCTGATGGATCATCGGTGCGAACCTTTGACATTTATCACACCTTTGAACAAACTCCTTAGTATCTTTTTTCGTTATATCCCAGTAATACCCTGCTCTAATAACCGTGCGAATCAAAGAGTCGGCACCAGAGTGGTTCCCACAGGTGCCTTCGTGGATTTCTAGTAGTACATGATCGGTGTCCCCCGGTACCAAGCACACTGCCAGTGGTCCGTCGAAGGTTCTTCTATATAATGTCCATTTTCTAGTGAGAACTGAGTTGCTTTGGCTCGTAAGGCTCTCGATTCTTTTGGGTTCGATGGGAGCTTCTCGTGCTTCAAGTATTCGACATACTTATTCCTCCAATCCCACGTCAAACTTGTTGAATTAATTTCCGCATGGCCTTCTTCAACCACCTACCTCGACAATAGGATGACAGTCCCCGGGACAATATCATCTTCTTCAACCGACGACCCAAAATTTGCAAGTGCATCGGCCTCGTTGTTCTGTTCTCGAGGTACATGGTCTAGCGTCCATTCCTTGAAGCAATGCAATGTCACTTGAAATTTGCCTAAGTACCTTTGCATTTTATCTTCTCAAACCTCGAAACTTTTGTTTACTTGGTTTAATACCAAAAGAGAGCCACACTTGGACTTAATGACCTCTGCTCCTAGGCCCTTGGCCAGTTAGAGACCTGCAATCATGGCCTCATACTCGGCCTCATTGTTAGTTAATTTAGAAGTTTTGATAGATTGTCTTATGATATTGCCCGTAGGTGGTTTTAAAACACTACCGAGCCCGGACCCTTTCACATTTGAGGCACCGTCCGTGAAGAGGGTCTATACCCCCGAAGATGTACCTATTTTTAGCAAGAGTTCCTTTTCTACTTCGAGTACGAGGGCAGGCGTAAAATTAGCCACGAAGTCTGCCAAAATTGGGACTTGATAGATGTTCGGGGTTGATATTCGATATCATACCCTCCAAGTTCAATGGCCCACTTGGACAACGGCCCGATAATTCGGGCTTATGCAAGATATTTCAAAGTGGGTATGTAGTCAATACACATATAGGGTGGCATTGAAAATATGGTTTTAATTTCCTAGATGCGCTTATTAGTGCAAGTTCTAAATTTTCTAAATGTGGGTACCTGGTTTCAGCATCTCCAAGGGTCCGACTTACATAATAAACAAGAAATTGCGTACCTTATTCTTCTCGAACCAGCACGCCACTTACCACCACCTCATACACGGCTAAATACAAGTAGAGTTTTTCATCCTCCTTCAGAGTATGAAGCAAGGGTGTGCTCAAGAGAAACCGTTTTAACTCTTCTAAGGCTCGTTGACACTCCGGAGTCCATGCGAAGTTGTTCTTCTTCTTGAATAGGGAAAAGAAATAATGATTCCGATCCGATGATCTCGAGATAAACCGGCCTATGGAAGCTGTCTGTACAGTTAGCCATTGTACGGCTTTCACATTGTTTACGATGGTGATTTCCTCGATGGATTTGATTTTGTCGGGGTTGATCTCGATCCCCCTGTTCGACACCATGAAACCTAAGAACTTGCCCGAGCCAACTCCAAAAGCGCATTTCTCGGGGTTGAGTTTCATGTTGTACTTTCTTAAGATGTCGAACATTGCCTGTAAATGAGTCAAATGGTCCTCTGCGCGCAGGGACTTAACTAACATGTCATCAATATAAACTTCCATAGATTTGCCAATTTGATTTTCAAACATTTTATTAACTAAGCGTTGGTATGCAACCCCTGTATTTTTTAGCCTGAAGGGCATTACGTTATAGCAATATGTACCATACTTCGTGATAAACGAAGTCTTTTCTTGATCCTCCGGATTCATTCGAATTTGATTATACCCGAAGTATGCATTGAGAAAAGTAAGGATCTCGTGGCCGGCCATAGCATCGATCAAACGATGGATGTTGGGCAATGGGAAAGAGTCTTTAGGGCATGCCTTGTTCACATCTTTGTAGCCTACAAACATTCTAAGTTTGTTTCCCTTTTTAGGGACTACTACTACATTAGCTAGCCACTCGGGATATTTTACTTCCCTAATGGACTCTATCTTAAAAAGTTTGGTTACCTCGTCTTTGATGAATGCGTGCTTTACCTCGAACTGAGGCCTCCTCTTTTGTTTCACCGATTTAAATCTGGGAACGACACTTAATCGAGGGGTGGTTATCTCCGATGGGATCCCTGTCATATCTAAGTGGGACCAAGCAAAGCAATCAGTGTTATCGATAAGGAATTGAATGAGTTTTTTCCTAAGTTCAGGGGTTAATCCCGTTCCCAGGTATACCTTTTGTTCCGACAGATACTCGATCAATATCACCTGTTCAAGTTCCTCGACCGTGAACTTCGTCACGTCTGACTCCTCGGGGGCGATGAAAGCTCAAGGAGTTAGGAAATCTTCTTCTTCATCCTCGACTACCTGTTCCTCGGGCTCAACCGAGGATATAGTCTGTGACTGCTATTTGGCTACCTGTTTGTCCTTGATGCTCGACTTTTTTGAAGTAGATGGCGTTGATACTGGTGCCAAGTCATGAACTGCAAACATCTACTTAACTGCATATTGCTCCCCATATACCGTTTTCACTCCATCTTTTGTTGGGAACTTCATCATTTGATGAAGGGTTAATGGCACTTCCCTCATGTTGTGGATCCACGACCTTCCAAGCAAAGCATTATACCTCATGTCACCTTCGATTACATGAAACTTTGTGTCTTGTATAGTTCCGGCCACGTTTATTGGGAGGATGATTTCCCCCTTCGTTGTTTCACTTGCCATGTTGAAGCCATTCAAGACTCGAGATGCTGGTATGATTTGGTCAAGCAGCCCCAGCTGTTCCACGACTCTCGATCTGATTATATTTGTTGATCTACCTGGATCCACGAGAACATGTTTAACTTGAACTTTATTTAAAAGAATAGAAATTACCAGTGCATCATTGTGAGGCTGAGATAAGCATTCGGTGTCTTCCTCATTGAATGTGAGGGTGTCCTCAAGTATGTAGTCCTAAGTCTGCTTCTCCCTTGTGATTGATACTTTGGTGCGTTTGAATATGGGTCTCTGTGGGACGTCGACTCCGCCAATGATCTTGTGAATGAAATGTTGGGGCTCTTCTTGTTCGTTTTTCCTGTTGGCGTCTCTTTCTCTAAAGTGGTTCTTGGACCTGTCGTTGAGAAATTCTCGAAGATGCCCCTCATTGAACAATCGGGCTACCTCTTCTCTTAGTTGCCTGCAATCCTCGGTCCTGTACCCATGTGTACCATGATACTTGCACATCAAGTTGGGATTCCTCTGAGAAGGATCAATTTTTATGGGTTTAGGCCATCTAGTATCTCAGATTTTCCCAATGGCCGAGACGATACCCGAGGCATCGACGCTAAATTTATATTCTGATAGTCGTGGTGCCTCTGGCGGTACTAAGTTCTTGTCGAACCCGGTTGATGTGGGGCTTGAATTCATGGTTTAATACGTTATGTGCCTTACATTTTATGAGCGTTAATGATAAAAATACACTTTTTATGTGCATAATGGAGTATATTTCATGTGTAGGTTCATTGGAGATGGAAACCGAGCTAAATGGATGCATGAACGTCAAAAATACGCTCAAGTGTCGAAAAGGAGTGACCAGGGCTATAGCCGGGCATTTTGGCCTTAAAGCCAGGACAACCCGGGCGTTAGTGGGGCGTTTGGCCCCTAAATCTAGGGTCAACCTGGCGTTAGTGGGGCGTTATAGCCCTAACGCCAGGTCTGCCCTGGCGATAAGGGGGCGTTTGGGGCTTAACGCCTGGGTCCCTGTCTGGTCAATTCCGAGTTTTAAAGGTTTTAAGTGTTTCCCGGTTGGAATAAAAGTCTCCTACATGGCTAGGGTTTATTTCAAACATATAAATAGACCCAAGAACACAACTTTAAAGAAAAAAGAAGCCATTGGAGTGAAGAAAAACTGGTGGACTACTACTCAGTGAAGCAAACATTGATTTTTATAGCTTTTATTCATTATTTTGTTGTTCAATTATGCAAGATATTTTAGAATTGTTTCTTATGAATATGAGTAGCTAATTTTCTTAATCTAGGGTTTTGGTGGAACCCGTTGGGGGATAAACTTATGGTGATATTAATATAGTTTGGTTGGTTGTTCATCTCTATTTGTTCAACTACGTTATTGTTGTAGTTAATTGAATGGCCATCAATTAGATGTGTCTATTTATTATGTATCTACTTGAGAGAGAGTGCATATTTAGGTAATTGTTTGAACAACACCACTCCCAGAGTATGGACAAAAGTCATAACCGAGGGTTTAGAGGTTGGATTAGAGATAAAGATACTTTGGGTGCAATCTAAGTGAACTGTAAGNATAGAGATAATTAATCAAGCTATACGAAGTATCCGAGAAGTAAGTTCACCAACGGGGGAAACCATAGCCTTAGACCTTTATTATAATTGTTTACACCATATTGTTAGTTAATTGTTAGTTTATTAATTTTGTCAGTAGAAATAGTAAAACATCACTGATTAATATTCAAAAGTCTTGAGAGAATTGATTAAGTAAAAGGTGTGTATTTTAAAGACTTGATTGATATGTTAACTCCCTGTGGGATCGACTCTGGGCATAATACCCCGGATTATATTTGCAACGCCCGCTTAGTCTTTTATTAGACATAGTTGAGCGTGATCAAATTTTGGTACCGTTGCCGGGGAATTAACGGTATTATCAAGTGTAGTTGTAGGTTTACATATTGCTAGGTTTCAGGTTTGATTTTTTTTTAGTATTTGATTTTTATTTTCTTTATTTTAGTTGTATTTGTTAATTTGAATAACATGGCATCGTGGAATTATGAGAGTTTGGATGTTGGTAATTCTACTTTTGATCCTCGTTATGCAGGGCAAAATTATCAAAATATTCCCGAGAGCGAGTTATGTGCACCAAATCAATATTATGTGTGGAATCTATGTGATATGTGTGGTTTTCAAGATGGTCACTTTCATGGCTGTGCTTATATTTCTTATCTTCCCCCAACCCCTTACTTTGATGGTTCTTCTTTTTCTTGTGAAGTTAATAGAAACAAAGAATCCAGTGATGATGACCTGAAAAGGATCGAGGATATGATGAAGTGCNACCCAACACTCTAACCAACTAGAATTTGAGGATGCCGATGTTGAAGAAGTAATACTAGAGTCAACCAGGGACGTTGAGGATACAAATTTAGTCGACTCTAGTGTGATTGATGTTGAGGATGTTGAAAATCCTGAAGTTCATGTGTTTGAGCACATTGGTCCTCACTCAAAAAAATTTCCACATTGTGCTTGGATGATGATATGGAAATAGCGTCGTCCGAGCCAATTGAGGATTCAAGGAATGAGGAACAAGATACCTACATTCTGGAATTTTTCTTGCCAGAAAGACAGGACTACATACCTCATCTAAATACCAAGAAGTGTAAAATAGTACAATGGTATCTTGGGCCAATTAGATTTGTTCCACCACCTTTGGAGCATAACCGAAAACTTGATGCCAAATTGGGGGCACAATTCATAAGTTCGAAGTGGAGGCAGAAAGCGATTCACGTCGTGCCGCGACATTAAATCAAGTGCTTGTTGGGAGGCAACCCAGCTTTACTTCTTATTTTATTTTTGTTTTATTTTTTCTAATTGTATTATTTTTGTAGTGTCAATTTTTAAATTTTTTTAGGAGCATGGAAAGCAAAGCCACTAGAAGGATGCAACAGCAAATCAGATGGTTGGAACTAAATGTGAGGTACCCGCATGAAGGTCCAGACCTGCGAGAAGTCGGAGTACCCCATGAGATGCTACTGCTTCGGCCTTTGGCCTACCAGGGATTCTTTTTTTTTTTTTAACCCTCTTGTATGTATGGGTGCGCATTGGGGACAATGCACAATTTTAAGTGTGGGGTGAGGAGATTGTCTGGTGACTTTCTATGCTATTTTAGTTGTGTTAGATTAATGGAATAATTTATTTTTTCACAAAAAAGAAAAAAAATAAAAAAATTGGGCTTTTCCCGACGATGGATCTATTAGACAATTTTTTTGAGGGAAGTAAGTCTAAAGAAAACACCAAAAAAAAAGATTTTTTTGTTTTAGGTAGTGTAGTAATTCCCCCTTGGTTTTTCTTTGGACCACGGTTCTTTTCCAAGGGTTTTTAATTGAATCGGATGTAGGTAGTTTTTAATTTTTAGGAGTAGTAACCACATGACTGAGAAATTAATTGCAGTNTAAATCAGGAATTCATAAGATTTGCTTAACTGCTTTGACTGGAGTGTCGTGATAGATCCAATCCTGAGTGAGCTATGTGCCATGTGTGTGTGAGATTTGTATGCTATTCTGTGCATTGCATTTTATGTCTAGAACTTGCCCCGTGTGTGTGCAAAGCAAAATAGTAGTTTTGCTCAGTCTTGGAAGTGATATAAGCATTTCTTTGTTGAGCCAGCTATTTATATTTTACCCACCTAATTGTTATGTATCGTAGTTAACCCCGTTGAGCCTATAATCTTGTTTCTTTGGCAACTACATTACAAGTCATACCCCTTTGTTTGAATCGATCATATATTCGAACCTTGTCACTTCTCGTAAGCACTGGAAATGTTATGAAATATGGAAAAATTAAAGTGTGGGGTGGTAGGTTGGTTTTTGAGGGGAATAATTAAAATAAGGAGAAAGGTGCATTGTTTTGAAAAGTAAGAGTCACTTGAAAAGAAAAAAAAAAGAGAAAAAGAAGAAAATAAATAGTTGTATTGTTGTGAAAGAAAAATATATATGTGGTGACTCTTGATGTAATTGTGCTTAAAGAAGTATGGGGTAATAACACTGATGTGAAGGTGGAGTTGGTTTAATATAAGTTTGAGGTTTAAAGANGAACTAACTCTTGAATTTGGTGAGGGCACATGATTCACGAAGGAAAGGTAATGTTGTTGACCTCTAAGTTAGAGTAGTGAGTGGATTGTGAATAAATAATGGTATATGTGAGTCGACTATTGAGGCGAGGATGTCACACCTTTGTGCGTGAATTGTTTTAAATATTCTTGGTATAACGTGTTAAGGGATTTGCTTAAAAAGTTATGTACATGAGTGTAGTTTGATTGCTCGAGGACGAGCAAAAGTTTAAGTGTGGGGTGTTGATGTGGGGCTTGAATTCATGGTTTAATACGTTATGTGCCTTACATTTTATGAGCATTAATGATAAAAATACACTTTTTATGTGCATAATGGAGTTTATTTCATGTGTAGGTGCATTGGAGATGGAAACCGAGCTAAATGGATGCATGAAACAAAAATACGCTCGAGTGTCGAAAAGGAGTGACCCGGGCTATAGACGGGCGTTTTGGCCTTAAAGCCAGGCCAACCCGGGCGTTAGTGGGGCATTTGGCCCCTAAAGC
>MDKJ01264448.1:0-22487 GCA_005239525.1 Nicotiana knightiana | reverse complement strand
ATATATATATATATATATATATATATATATATATATATATATATATATATATATATCAATTAATTATTAAATATTATTTATTTAAAAGCTATTTATATAAAAGTTGACAAAAATCGACCGACTTTGGTCGGTAATTTTATTAAATTTTTATTTTAATTATTTTAAAATTGTATTTCTGGCCGAACACGGTCGGAAAAATTTAATTAAAACTTATTCCGGTTGGTAATATATATATATATATATTAAAAACCAATTGCCTTGGGCGAAAAAGCATAATTTCAAATTTACCGACTGAAATCGGTCAGAATTGTTATATATTTATTGTGGGATCACTATTTCCCTTGTCAGAAATATTTTTTTTGACTTTTACGATCAATTTATTTAATTTCTAACCGATTTCGGTCGGTATTCTATGGATGAATTTTGACAGTTTTCTAGCAGTGTGTATCCATCATTTTGTAAAGGTTTGAGGATACTCAACCTACATAGTAACAGAGGTAAGGTGAAGTCCCCTCCAATGTATTTATATATTTATCTATATATGTTTGTCGAGGCTCATGATGGAGTTGGATAGCTTAACCCAAAAAAAAAAAAAAAACCAATACAACATTGGGCTTAATCCCTCTAACAAATCTTAATTAAAACTTAGACTTGGATATTAATCCAGATATTAATGGCTATGCGTTTTAGTCAATTGGGAGTGAAATAAGTTTTTCTTTTTCAGAAAAAAGGAAAACAAGGCAATGAAATTAAGCTTTTAGATTAATGGTATTTTTCCAGAGTTTGGCTTATATATATCGATTTACACTATCAGGTCAGCCTTAGTGTTGTAGCAGCTAACCTAGCGTATGTTCAAGATTATAAATTTAGCTTTTATAGAGTGTAACGTGTAAATATCTTTTGAGCGACCTGAAAAAGTAAAGAAAAATAATTTACAATATCGTTGTATATAAGTAAATTAAACTCATCTTTTTCGTCATCATGAATATGATCCCTCTCAAACACTGAGTAGCGAGTTCTGTCACAGCCTTCTCTATTATCATTCAAAGCTTTCATTCGCAGCTGAAATCCATATTCTTACGTTTGTGGGGCTAATTAATGAATCATTATAATCTTAGAAAACTCTCCCTGATAAAAGCAGGATACTTTCCACTACCTGATTAATCCTCTTTTGTAGTATGTTAAGATAAGCTAATTTGAATCATTGTGGGTACACGATTTTAATTCCCAAGTGGTAGGAAAGTTGACTTGGCTTCATTACATTTGTCTCAGAATTAATTAATTTATTAATCTATATATTATTATAAAGCATGAATACAATGTCGATTTACAAAAATAACCTTATAATATTAAGCATAATAACTCATAATAAAAAGACATAATCGGAATTCTAGATATTAGCCTTATAATTCTATTAGTTTTAAGACATAATACTACACGTTAGGAATCCTATATGATTACCGTTAGGAATCATATTAATATAACTAATTTTGGGCTGTCTAATTCATAGAAAATTGAACAAGTAAATATCGTTAGTCATGTAATCCTATTACTTATAGGATGTACTTCTTAAAAATTTGTAGTACTAATCTAATTCGAAAATGTGTTATACTGTCCTATTTGTAATTTAATTTGAGAATGTATTACATTGTCCAAATTCATTTAGAAAAAAGAGAGCATATATTATTATAAAAGTATAAATACATTACTAATATAATAAAATAGCCCTAAAATATTAAGCGGGAGAACTCATACGTAAAGGAGATAACTGCAATAATATATTTTTTGGACTACAATACCTTCTTTACTAATTCTTTAATATTTAAGATTTTAAAATTAATAATATTTTATCTATTAAATTCTTATTAAAAATATGTAGAAAGATTTTATAAAATCAATTTCATAAGAATTTCCCGTATTGGCAATACATTAACACTCCATAATGTCCAATATAAAAAAAAAGTAGTATTAGTTGGACCAAATAAAAAATTAAAATTGAGAAAAAAAAATACGCCTACGATAATATATTTTTATATTATATTTGAACTATTTTCCTACTCAAATAATATTTTTTATCAATTTTTCCTGTAATATTGAAAAATACTCAATTATTAAACAACAACTAAGAAAATATTTAAAAATATAAATGTGTGAGAAAGAGAAAAAAAAAATGATTGGCAAGAGTCAGTACCACTAATAATTTTACAAATATAAAGATCTAAAAGTGAAATGCCATACCAATCTTTTACTCTTTGAAAATAAAATTTATAGGGATAAAATTATAATTAAAATTAAATATTCAAAACAAGAGATGAACTAATATTAAGATCTGAATTAATATAGAATAAATTATTTTTTATGTTAAAACCAAATAATTAAATATTTTTATTAATTATTTCGCAAGAGAATCCAATTTAATTATTTTTTAAAGTAAAATTTTTATTCAAGTTAAAAAAAATAATTTTAGGATGCATAAATTTATTCCATAGAAAGAGTGTTAGAACACAAAGTAAAAATGTTAGTATATTATTAAGAATCAAAATGTTATACAAGTGTTTGAGGAAACACAATCAAAGCTAAAACCTAATCAACAACAAGCTTTCAAGACTATATCTGGTATAACGGAATTATTCTTTGTAGAAGCCTCCGGGGGAATCGAAATAATATTTTTATGTCATACATTACTTGCAAATATCATATCAAGAGGCATGACATTGTTAGCAATAATAGCAAGTGGTGTACCAACAATGATTTTATTGTAAGGCCACCCACTTTAGATTTGATATATCTCTTCAAACAACTTAAATAACCAACACAAATATATCAAAGCAGAACAATGATGCTAAATATATAAGGAAAACAAAATTGATAATCTGAGATGACGCACTTATAGAAAAGTATCAAACAATCGAAATAATTGTCCGTAGTTCTTATTAATGAATGGTTTGGGAGGTAATTTTTGTCAAGTACTATTAATAGTTCTAAAATCAACAAAAGCAGAGATTGTAAAAACTAGCTTGTCAAAGTTATACTTCTGGACTCAAATGAAAAAGATTCAATTGACAAAAAATATAAAGTTTAGAACATATCCAATATTCAGTGTCTTCTTGCTTCGCGTCGAAAACGAATAAGAGCATCCAATAAAAGACGATTTGATTTTTCCTGAACACTTAGTTATCAATCTCAATGGTAATGGTAGTGCATTTAATAAGAGAAATGTCTCTATCATTAGATTAAAATGTAATTTGTGCAAATCACATGATAGAATTAGAAAGATATCTTAGCTAGCAGAAATAAATATGTTGATCAACTAAATAAAAGATTGATTGCAAAATTTTATAATAAAAATAAAATATTTTTCAGTTTTTAGCTCAGCAGAAAATGATACCAATAATTACTACCAAAAAGAATACTCAAATACTTTAATACCAAATGGCTTTCTACCATACATGTTTGTTGTCATGTTTACTATTTTTTACGTATGTAGTGTTATTGTTATATAATAGACGAAGTTAAAATTGATCTTCCATTGTATATAGGTTAATTTTGAAAAAAATATGTCTGTCATGCTACTGAAAAACTTAGATATGCCGAATAGCTTATGTAATAGCACATAAATGGTATATAGAAGTTTTGACAATATCATCATACATGCAAAAATTATGATATTGGTTAATGTGATCTAAGTATATTTTTATCCCTGAATTCAACTTTCGTCTTCCGAAACTAAGGAATATGCTTTTGAATTTGCGTGAAAATAATTTTTAGTATGTTTATGCTTTGATTATATAACAAATAAAGCACAAGGACAAACATCCTAAATGATGGACTATATTTACCGCAATATATTTTCTTGCACGAACAACTATATGTTGCACTTTCAAGAGGGATATCAAGATCGACAACAAGAGTTTTGGTTAAGGCAGAGCAACCAAAGCATTAGGAGGAAACATAACAAAAAAATATTGTCCACAAAGAAGTGTTCGTTAAGATACCATCAAATTGAATATTTTTAAACTATAATACATAATATCTAACTAACATGACAAAATTGATCATTTGGGTAAGTTTTTATGATCTCCTTTTATTTTAAATTCATGTATTATGCTAATGTAATAACAAATTTTTTCGGCATTTAGATGATTGTTGTATTATTATATATAAAATGTCTCTCATTAATTAAATTTTATTATTTTTTTATATAAATAAATATTTAAATTATCACGTGCCATTATTAACGTGCAACACACATTCACAGATACTAATTAATATAAAAGCATGAATATAATGTCGGTTTACAAAAATAACCTTATAATATTAAGCATAATAACTCCTAATAAAAGGACATAACCGAAATTCTAGATCTTAGCCTTATAATCCTATTAATTTTAGGACATAATACTACACGTTAGGAATCCTACATGATTATTTTTAGGAATCCTATTAGTATAATTACTTTCGGCATGTCTAATTCATATAAAATTAAACAAGTAAATATCTCCCTAATCCTTACTTTTTGGTCTTCGAATTAAAGTTTTTAAAGGATATGAGAATCTTGGTGAAGAGAAAAAACGTGGATGTCATATAACATAAATAAACGAATAGAGATATCTAGATTAAAATTTGCACAAAAATTTCTTCAAATCTAAAAGGAATATTCCAACAGAATAATCAGTACGTAATTGAACCGAAAGATGCTTAAGATCGGCTTTAATGAGATAAAATCAACAGACGATACCCAATAATTGACTAAATACAATTATATATCATAATATTCACTGATAATTATAGCAATCTCTCTCAAACACTTCACTTATGGTTTGAATAGTATAATTATCTTTCCTAGCTCAATTTCTCTATGTACGTTATTTATTTTAACATAATGAAAAATAAAGTTTCAATATTAAAATTAATATTCCATAATATCACTAATGTAATCTATCAAAATGAAGATGAAATAAGTAATTTAGAACAAATATCATACAGTGAGAAAACTGACGAAAATAGGAGAACTCAATCTTTTCAAATATTATATCTTATCTTTTATGATCGCTTTAAATTTTTATTGTAAAGAAACGCAAGAAACAAAAAAAAGAGTTGAATTATATGTTATGCAAATTACACTTAATTTTCTGATTATGAGAGTTACTCGTGGAAAAGAAAGTAAAGAAAATAAAAAGAAATTTCACTGGTGTTACGATTATAATTTCTAACTAGTTTCACAGAGCTCCCTCCAGGTTTCGCTTTATGACATTGAATTTCTTTATTATAAAAAATGAATACAATAATGATTTACAAAAATAATCTTATAATATTAAGCACAATAACTCATAATAAAAGGACATTACCGAAATTCTAGATATTAGCCTTATAATCCTATTAGTTTTAGGACATAATACTACACGTTACGTGATTGATTACCTTTACGAATCATGTTAGTATAATTACTTTCGGGTTGTCTAATTCATATAAAATTTAAAAAGTAAATATCTTTAGTCATTAAATCTTATTATTTGTAGGATATACTTCATAAAAATTCCTATTACTAATTTAGTTTGAAAACATATTATAATGTTCTATAATAAATCTAATTTGAGAATGTATTATATTGTCCAAATCCATTTAGAAAAAGGAGAGTCTATATTATTATAAAAGCATAAATACAATATCCCTAAAATATTAAACAGAAGAACTCATAGGGAAATGACATAACTGCAATTACCTATTTTTTTATTACAATACCTTCAATTCTAATTTTTAATATTTAGTTCTCGAGATATATTAGATATTAATGAGCCGTTTGGTGGAAATAATGGTTTGAGAGGTAATTTATGTCAAGTACTACCAGTAGTTCTAAAATCCACAAAAGCAGAGACTGTAAATGTGATGACCCAAAAGGGTCATTTTGTGTAAATTTAGTAAAAACTGTGTTCCGAGAAACCGAAAGCCTTCATTAATCTTACCTCGATGTGCGTGCACAGCCCGAGCGCGTAGCCGGGAAGTCCTTATGTGGAAATGTGTTGAACTGTTGAATTTATGATAATTAATGGAATAAAGTTAACTTTGGTCAACATTTTTGGTAAACGGACCTGGACCCGTGATTTGATGGTCCCGGAGGGTCCGTAGGAAAATATGGGACCTGGGCGTATGCCCGGAATCGAATTCCGAGGTCCCAAGCCCGAGAAATGAATTTTTAAAGAAAATTGTTTTCTAAAAATAAGAAAGACTTTTGAAAATGAACTTTGATATGAAATCTGGGTTACCGGGCCGTATTATGGTTCCGATGTCCGGAACAGGTTCAATATGTGTTATGTGAGTTATTTGTAAAATTTGGAAAGAAACGGACTTGGTTTGACGTGTTTTGGATCAAAATTGGAGAATTTAGAAGTTTATTAAGTTTGAGGAAATTCTATGAAATTTTTGAGTTTAATTCACTGTTTTGATGTTATTTTGATGGTTATATTACTCGAATAAATTCGTAGGATGATTTTGAAGTTGTGTGTATATTTGATTTTGAGCCCCGAGGGCTCGGGTGAGTTCCGGGTAGGTGTCGGGATGCAATTGAGTTGGAAAAATCTGGTGTGTTGTGCTGTTTCTGGTGTCCAGTCATTTCTTCTCCGCGATCGCAGTGTGTTGCACACGATTGCGATGTGTATTTTGGGAAGGGGGTCAATTTGCTCTGCGCGATGGCAAAGAGCTGAGTGCGAACGCGGAGCCTCAGGGTTTAGCTCTACGCGATCGCAATCCCTTGTTCGCGATCGTGTAAGTCTCTTGTGGGGTTGGGGGACTGGGCAACAATTGTTCTATGCGAACGCGATCTCTCGTTGCGATCGCGTGGGTCCACATTCTTGTTCTCTGTGATCGCAATCCCTTGTTCGCGATCGTGTAAGTTTAAAACCCAGTACTCTCCGCGATCGCAACTCCTTTTCCGCGATCGCGTAGAGTAAAATCGCTCAGTGAATTTAAAGTCTTAAAAACAGAATGTTATTTCTAGATTTCCACTTCTTCATCAATTCCTTCTTCTCCAAAACACCATTGACGACCCCCAAGCTAGATTCCCTCCATAACCACTTGGGTAAGTGATCTTAGCACCAATTTCTTCCACTTTCTTTCCCTCATCACTAGAATCTAGGCCTAAAATCCTAAAATCAAAGTAGAAATTAGGGGTTTTGGGTAGAGTTAGGGTTTATGGAATTTTGGGTAATTCAACATCAATTTGGGATCGAATTTCAAAATAAATCATATATTTGAACTCGTGGGGGTATGGGTGATCAGGTTTTGGTCCGAGCCTCATGTTTGGACCAAGCGGGACCGGGGTCGAATTTTGGTATTTTTGAAAGAATGCTAGGAAATGGATAATTAGGCTATGGGATCGATTTATTGAGTCATTATTGATATACTTAAGTTAATTATGTCTAGATATTGTTGTTCCGGAGTTGAATCCAAACAGAAAGGCGGTGTTAGCGGCTTGATTGCTATTTTTGGACCCGAGGTAAGTGTCTTGCCTAACTTTTGTGAGGGAATAGGTATTGTATGCTATGTGTTAAGTGTTTATCATGTTCAATGCATAGTTGAGGTGACGAGTAACTATGCATTGTGTGTCAAACATGACCGTGAGTCTATTTTCGATAGAAATCTTATTATTACTTCCACGTTAATTATGATATGCAATTGTCTCTACTTGGAAGTTGATTATTGTTGAAAACTCTGGTTGATGAACTCATAATGTATTGGTTCGATTGAGAACCTAATTGTAAAGGATATATTTGAAATGATTGGTTATGGCTGAGACCCCTTGCCGGGCAATCGTTATGATATTGACTGATACTTTCCCCTTGCCGGGTGATTTTGAATTGTATTTCCACTATGTTGTATACCTTGCCATTGATATTGTCATTGTTTTGGTGGGGAAGAGTGTAAAGCACGAAGGGTGATTTCGTGCCACGATTTACATTGATTACATCATAATTTGCATAGTGAGGAAGAGAGTAAAAGCACGAAGGGTGATGTTGTGCCGATTGATTACTATTTATGCACGAAGGAACATTTCGTGCCGTGATTGTGATGTTTTATGCACGAGGGGACATTCCGTGCCATGTTTATGTTGTTTATGCATGAGGGGACATTTCGTGTCATATTTTATGTTGTTATGCACGAGGGGACATTTTGTGCCATGTTTTTGTTGTTTATGCACAAGGGGACATTCCGTGCCATATCTTATATTGTTATGCACGAGGGGACATGCCGTGCCATTTCTTTTCACTGTTTAGTTTGTGTTGTCAATCCCCGTTATTATTTTCGGATATTTTAGACTGTTGTTTTCGTTTTCGTCATTCCAGTATTTGCTATCTCTTACCCCCCAACATGTTCTTCCCCGTAATTGTATTCTTGTTTAGTTTCTACTATACTATTGAACTGCACAGGTACAATTTTTTGTCGTGTCCTAGCCTCGTCACTACTTCGCCGAGGTTAGGCTCGGAACTTAATCAGTACATGGGGTTGTTTCTACTGATGCTACACCTGCACTTCTTTATGTTGTGTAGATTACGCATCCGGACCCAGTGGACATCGCTAGTGGGAGTGTCCTTCAGTCCATCCCAGACGACATCGAGGTAGTTCCGCGTGGCATTCCAGACAGATACATCATTTTATTTTCAAACTGTTGTTTTTAGTCAAATCTTAGACTAGTTCGTGAGGTTGTGACTCCACTTCTGGGTTGTACTTAGGGGATTTTTGCGTCTATGACCCTCTTCCTAGCGAGTGCAACGTTAGGCTCCATCACGGCCTGAAGGTGGGATTTTGGATCGTGACAAGTTGGTATCAGAGCACTAGGTTGCTTAGGTCTCATAACTCACAGACAAACTTGGTAGAGTCTGAGGGATCGGTACGGAGACGTCTGTACTTATCCCTCGGAGGCTGGAAAGTTTGGAATAACTTCACTTTTCTTCTTTTCTGTCGTGCGATTTGAAATTCTAAATGCTAATTGAGTTTCGACTTTATTCTCTCGCAAATGGCGAGAACGCGTGCTTCCTCATCTACCGATTAGCAGCCCGGCTCTTCTGTTACAGCTCATACGAGGGGCCGAGGACGAGGTTGTATTAGAGGCAGGGGCAGGGCTCAGCCCAAAGCAGAAGCCCCAGTAGGGGACCCATAGGTGGACTTTTCCGGTGAGGTTCCTACTCAGACAGTTCCAATCGGACCAGCTCAGGTCCCAGAGGGGTTCATTGCCACCCCAGTGCTTCAGGACGCTCTAGTCCTCTTAGTGGGGCTCATGGAGAGTGTGGCTCAGGCCGGTCTTCTTCCTACTGCACCAGCCGTCTTTCAGGCTGGGGGAGGGACCCAGACTCATGCTACTTGCACACCAGAGCAGCTAGATCCTCAGTTCTAGACTCCGGTACCTCAGACGGCCGGAGCAGCTCAGCCGGGCATTGTGGCCCCGACAGTTAAGGGAGCAGCTATGTCAGTAGATGCTTTATGGAGATTGGATAGATTAACCAAGTTGTTCACTACTACATTTACTGGTTCACCATCAGAGGATCCCCAGGATTATTTGGACAGTTGTCATGAGGTTCTTCGGAACATGGGCATAGTAGAGTCCAATGGAGTTGATTTTGCTACCTTTCATCTTTTGGGTTCCGCCAAGACTTGGTGGAGAGACTATTGCTTGACCAGGCCAGTTGGGTCTGCACCATTGACTTGGACTCAGTTCTCCGAGTTATTCGTGGGGAAGTTCCTTCCAGTTACTCAGAGGGAGGATCCCCGGAGGCAGTTTGAGCGCCTCCAGCAGCGGTCCATGTCTGTCACTCAGTATGAGACCAGGTTCATCACTCTAGCTCGGCATGATATTATGATACTCCCCACTGATCGTGAGAGAGTGAGGAGGTTTATTGAGGGTTTGGCTCAGCCTATCAGGATTCAGATGGCCAAGGAGTCAGGTACTGATATTTTGTTCCAGGATGCGGCCAATGTGGCCAGGAGGATTGAGATGATTATGTCACAGGGTGGTGATCAGGGAGCTGACAAGAGGCCCCGTCACTTCGGTCGCTTCAGTGGAGCCTCATCTGTGGGCAGGGATTCTTCAGGCAGGGGTCATCCTCCCAGACCCTATCAGTCGGCTCACAGTGCACTGCCAGCTCCTATTGGTGCACCATCAGCGCCTATCAGTGCACCGCCGCTTTAGAGTTTCTAGGGTGGTTATCAAGGTCGACAGGGCCAATTCCAGAGTCAGTAGCCACACCAGCAGAGGCCTTGTTATACTTGCGGAGGATTGGGGCATATTTCCAGGTTCTGGTGGGTTTCAGTATCAGGGTTCCCGTGCCATGGTTCCCACATCAGGCACACCCTCACCCCCTCAGCTAGCTAGGGGCGACGGTCGGGGTGCCAGAGGTAGAGGTCAGACTCATAGAGGTGGAGGACATGCCACGAGAGGTAGAGGTTAGGCCGTAGTAGGTCGACCCAGAGATGATCAGATTGGAGGGGATCAGCCCCGGTGCTATGTTTTTCCTGCCAGGCCTGATGCCGAGGCTTCTGATGCAGTTATTACAGGTACGGTTTCAGTTTGCAGCCGAGAGGCTTCGGTATTATTTGATCCGGGTTCTACATTCTCCTATGTGTCTTCATATTTTTCCCCTTATTTGAGTGTGCCCCGTGATTCCTTGAGTACTCTTGTGCATGTGTCTACACCGGTGGGTGATTCTATAGTGGTAGATCGAGTCTACCGTGCTTGCTTAGTAGTCATTGGTGGTCTGGAGACTCAGGTTGATATTTTGCTTCTTGATATGGTTGACTTCGATGTTATATTGGGATGGATTGGTTATCCCCCTATTATGCTATTCTAGACTATCATGCCAAGACAATGACCTTGGCTTTGCCAGGGGTGCCTCGTTTGGAGTGGAGGGGGCCTCCTATTCATTCTTCTGGTAGAGTTATTTCTTATATGAAGGCTCGGCGCATGGTCGAGAAGGGTTGTTTGGCCTATCTGGCCTATGTTCGTGATTCTAGCGCCGAGGTTCCTTCCCTGGAGTCTGTGCCCGTGGTTCGTGAGTTTCCCGAGGTATTCCCTGTTGACCTTCCAGGTATGCCACCCGACAGGGATATTGATTTTTGTATTGAGTTAGCTCAGGGCACCCAACCTAATTCTACTCCACCGTATCGTATGGCCCCGCCAGAGTTGAAGGAGTTGAGGATCAGTTGCAGGATTTGTTGGATAAAGGCTTCATTAGGCCTAGTGTTTCTCTTGGGGTGCTCCAGTATTGTTTGTCAAGAAGAAAGATGGCTCGATGAGGATGTGTAGTGACTACCGGCAGTTGAATAAGGTTACTATTAAGAACAAGTATCCTTTGTCGAGGATCGATGATTTATTCGATCCGCTTCAGGGTGCTTCAGTGTTTTCCAAGATTGACTTGAGATCTGTTACCATCAGTTGAAGATTAGGGCATTTGATGTCCCTAAGACAGCCTTTGTCACTCGTTATGGGAATTATGAGTTCTTGGTGATGTCATTTGGGCTGACAAATGCCTCCGCTGCTTTTATGAAGTTGATGCACCGAGTGTTCAGGCCTCATTTGGACTCATTTGTGATTGTTTTCATTGATGATATATTGATATACTCTCGCAGCCGAGAGGAGCATGAGCAGCACCTTAGAGTCGTCCTCCAGACTCTGAGGGATAGTCAGTTGTATGCCAAATTCTCCAAGTGTGAGTTTTGGTTGAGTTCAGTTGCATTTCTAGGCCATGTGGTATCGTCAGAGGGTGTTCAGGTGGATCCCAAGAAGATTTCAGCAGTTAGGGACTGGCCTAGACCGACCTCAGCGACAGAGATCCGGAGTTTCTTGGGCTTAGAGAGTTATTATCGCCGGTTTGTGGAGGGATTTTCATCCATAGCAGCCCCGATGACCAGGTTGACTCAGAAGAGTGCTCAGTTCAGGTGGTCTGAGGAGTGTGAGGCGAGCTTTCAGAAGCTCAATACAGCCTTGACCACGGCATCAGTGTTAGTTTTTCCCACAGGTTCAGGATCGTATACCGTGTATTGTGATGCTTCACGGGTTGGGCTTCGTGCAGTGTTAATGCAGGATGGAAAGGTTATAGCCTATGCTTCTCGTCAGTTGAAGGTTCATGAGAAGATCTACCCAGTTCATGACTTGGAATTAGCAGCTATTGTGCATGCATTGAAGATTTGGAGGCATTATTTGTATGGTGTGCCATGTGAGGTGTTCACGGATCATAAGAGCTTACAGTATCTGTTCAAACAGAAGGAGTTGAACATGAGACAGAGGAGATGGTTAGAGTTGCTGAAGGATTATGATATTACCATTCTTTATCATCCGGGGAAGGCCAATGTGGTGGCCGATGCTTTGAGCCGGAAGTCAAACAGTATGGGTAGTCTTGCCTATTTATCACTCGGAGAGCGACCTCTTGCTTTGGATGTTCAGGCTTTAGCCAATCGATTTGTGAGATTGGAGGTTTCTGAGACTGGCAGTGTTTTGGCCCATACCGTGGTCCGTTCTTCATTGTATGACCGTGTCCGGGCCAGGCAGTATGATGATCACCATTTATGTGTTCTTAGAGATAGAGTCAGGCACGGATATGCCAAGCAGGTTAAGGTTGATGTTGAGGAAGTTTTGAGGATGCAGGGTCGGATTTGTGTACCTGATGTAGATGGTATTCATGAGTTGATACTTCAAGAGGCCCATAGTTCCCAGTATTCTATTCATCCGGGCACCACAAAGATGTACCAGAACTTGCGGTAGCACTATTGGTGGCGGAGGATGAAGAAGGATATTGTAGCTTATGTAGCTCGATGCTTGAACTGTCAGTAGGTTAAGTACGAGCACCAGAGACCCGGTGGTTTGATGCAGCAGATTTAGCTTCCCGAGTGGAAGTAGGAGCGTATCACCATAGACTTTGTAGTTGGACTCCCCCGAACTCAGAGGATGGTTGATCCAGTATGGGTCATTGTGGATAGGCTGACCAAGTCAGCGCACTTCAATCCAGTATCAGTTTCGTATTCAGCAGAGAAGTTGGCAAAGATCTATATGAGAGAGATTATTAGACTGCATGGTGTGCCCATATCTATTATATCAGACCGAGGTACTCAGTTTACCTCCCATTTCTAGAGAATATTTTAGCGGGAGTTGGGCACATAGATCGATTTGAGCACAACATTTCATCCTCAGACGGACGGGCAGTCCGAGCGTTCTATTCAGATTTTGGAGGATATGTTGCGAGCTTGTGTTATTGACTTTGGAGGTTCATGGGACCAGTTCTTGCCTTTAGTCTAGTTTGCCTACAACAACAACTATCACTCGAGCATTCAGATGGCTCAGTATGAGGCGTTGTATGGTAGACGGCGTCGGTCTCCAGTCGGATGGTTTCAGTTGGGAGAGGCTAGATTGTTGGGTTTTGAGTTAGTCCAGGATTCATTGGACAAGGTGAAGATCATTCAGGATAGACTTCGTACAGCTCAGTCCAGGAAGAAGAGTCATGCGGATCGCAGAGTTCGAGATTTGGCATTTATGATAGGCGATCGGGTATTTCTTCGGTGTCGCCCATGAAGGGCGTGATGAGATTCGGAAAGAAGGGCAAGTTGAGCCCTAGGTAAATTGGTCCATTTGAGATTCTGCACAAGGTAGGAGAGGTGGCCTACAGACTTTCCTTGCCACCTAGTTTATCAGTCGTACACCCGGTGTTTCATGCATCTATGCTCCGGAGGTATATTGCAGATCCATCTCGTGTTCTTGACTTCAGCGGTGTCCAGTTGGACAAGGATTTGACTTACAGGGAGGAGTCGGTAGCCATATTAGCTAGGCAGGTTCGTCAGTTGAGATCGAAGAGTTATCCTTCGGTTCGTGTTTAGTGGAGAGGTCAGCCTGTTGAGGCAGCTATTTGGGAGTCCGAGCCCGATATGCGGAGCCGATATCCCCACCTTTTCCCCGATTTAGGTACTTTTCTATGTCCGTTCGAGGACGAACGGTTGTTTTAGAGGTGGAGATTGTGATGACCCAAAAGGGTCATCTTGTGTAAATTTAGTAAAAACTTTGTTCCGAGGCGCCGAAAGCCTCCGTTAATCTCACCTCGATGTGCGTGCACAGCCCAAGCGCGTAGCCGAGAAGTCCTTATGTGGAAATGTATTGAAATGTTGAATTTATGATAATTAATGGAATAAAGTTGACTTTGGTCAATATTTTTGGTAAACGGACCTGGACCCGTGATTTGACGATCCCGGAGGGTCCGTAGGAAAATATGGGACCTGGGCGTATGCCCGGAATCGAATTCTGAGGTCCCAAGCCCGAGAAATGAATTTTTAAAGAAAATTGTTTTCTGAAAATAAGAAAGACTTTTGAAGATGAACTTTGATGTGAAATCTGGGTTATCGGGCCCATATTATGATTCCGATCGCAAATCCTTTTCCGCGATCGCGTAGAGTAAAATCGCTCAGTGAATTTAAAGTTTTAAAAACAGAATGTTATTTCGGGATTTCCACTTCTTCATCAATTCCTTCTTCTCCAAAACCCCATTGACGACCCCCAATCGTTATGATATTGACTGATACTTTCCCCATGTCGGGTGATTTTGAATTGTATTTCCACTATGCTGCATTACTTGCCATTGATATCGTCATTGTTTTGGTGGGGAAGAGTGTAAGGCACGAAGGGTGATGTCGTTCCATGATTTACATTGATTACATCATAATTTGCATAGTGAGGAAGAGAGTAAAAGCACGAAGGGTGATGTCGTTCCATGATTTACATTGATTACATCATAATTTGCATAGTGAGGAAGAGAGTAAAAGCACGAAGGGTGATGTCGTTCCGATTGATTACTATTTATGCATGAAGGAACATTTCGTGTCGTGATTGTGATGTTTTATGCACGAGGGGACATTACGTGCCATGTTTATGTTGTTTATGCACGAGGGGACATTCCGTGCCATATTTTATATTGTTATGCACGAGGGGACATTCTGTTCCATGTTTATGTTGTTTATGCACGAGGGGACATTCAGTGCCATATCTTATATTGTTATGCACGAGGGGACATGTCGTGCCGTTTCTTTTCAATGTTTAATTTGTTTTGTCAATCCCTTTTATTATTTTCGGACATCTTAGACTGTTGTTTTCATTTCCGTCATTCCAGTATTTGCTATCTCTTACCCCCAGCATGTTCTTCCCCGTAATTATATTCTTGTTTAGTTTCTACTATACTATTGAACTGCACAGGTACAATTTGTTGTCGTGTCCTAGCCTCGTCACTACTTCGCCGAGGTTAGGCTCGGCACTTACTCAGTACTTGGGGTCGGTTGTACTGACTCTACACCTACACTTCTTTATGTTGTGCAGATTACGCAGCCGGACCCAAGTGACATCGCTAGTGGGAGTGTCCTTCAGTCCATCCCAGACGACACCGAGGTAGTTCCGCGTGGCGTTCGTGGATCTCGCGTCCTTGTCTATCTTTCATCCTGTCTTTCATGTGTTTTCCAGATAGATACATCATTTTATTTTCAAACTGTTGTTTCTAGTCAAATCTTAGATTAGTTCGTGAGGTTGTGACTCCACTTCTGGGTTGTACTTAAAGGGGATTTTTGCATTGCTATCTATTGTTATTTAGAATTATGTTAATTCTTCCGCACTATTTCAGTTATATAGTTAGTGTTTGTTATTTTCACTTGCTAATAAAAAATTACAGTTGACACGTTGGCTTGCCTAGTGGGTCCAACGTTAGGCGCCATCACGGCCTGAAGGTGGGATTTTGGGTCGTGACAGTAAAGCACAAGGACTGTCACGGCCCGAATTTCCCACTGTCGGGACCGTGATGGCGCCTAACATTGAACCCGCTAGGCAAGCCAACGTTACTATTTATTCTATATTATTCCTTTATTTTTAGCAACTAGTTAGTGGCATACAAGATCAACGGAAATAAAAGTGCGGAAAAATAGAATCTAACAACCTTTTTAAATACTATCACAAAACCCATAATAACAACTCCCAGAACTTGGTGTCACACTTTCATGGACTATCTACGAATACTACAAATAAGGGGTTCGAACAAAAGTAAATACATCTGTTTCTGAAATAACTAAAACAGAAATAAGGAAGTGGAAGGGGACATCAAGGCCTGCGGACGCCTGCAGGACTACCTCGGTGTCTCCGACTGGAGTAAAGGCAGCCTCCTAGCTCTAATGTCCAAAGGGTCCTGTACCGGGATCTGCACAACAAAAGATGTGCAGGTGTAGCGTCAGTACAACCGACCCCATGTACTGAGTAATTGTCGAGCCTAACCTCGACGAAGTAGTGATGAGGCTAGGACACGACAATCAAGACAACCTGTGCAATTTAATAATATTCGGAAGCAATAATAACAACAAGAGTAACCAGTTAAGTACAAGGGAAAAAGGGAAACATGATGTGGGAAAGCAATATCAGATAACAGAAATAACGAAATAAGACAATAGTTCAATTATATAAGTATCAGCAACAATCAAAGAGAAAACAGTGCACGGCATCACCCTTCGTGCTTTTACTCTCATCCTTACCAAATAATAATATAAAAGCAAGTGCACGGCATCACCCTTCGTGGTTTTACTCTCATCCTCACCAAATGATAAATAGAAACGACACGGCATCACCCTTCGTGCTTTTAATATCATAACATGGCACGGCATCACTCTTCGTGATTTTACACTCTCATCCTCACAATAATCAATACACGGCATCACCCTTCGTGCTTTACACTCTTCCTCACAATAATCAATACACGGCATCACCCTTTGTGCTTTACACTCTTCCTCACCCAAACAATATCAATAGCAGAAGTTTGGCAAGGAAAAATCAACAATATGAATCATAAATCATAACATCCCGGCAAGGGACACAACTATAATCAATCTCTCTCAAGTACATAACTTTACATAAGATTCCTTAACGGAACAAATACTCAACAATATGCATTACCGAGAATTTCCACCGAATGAACAACCACTAAACTGAAATTCAAGCTATAACACAGTAAATATCAATGAAAATCACATAATTCATAATTTCCAACTCACGGGCGTGCTTGAAACCAACACATAGGTACTCGTCACGTCACCTATACGTTGAACATGGTATAAACACATAGCAAATAAGACTCAACACCTATTCCCTCAAGCTAAAGTTAGTCCAAATACTTACCTCGACTTCCACGACAAAAATCAAGCCTCAATCACCACTTTTCCTTTTGAACTCAACTCCAAATCGATTGTATCTAGACATAATTGACTCAATAACATCAAGAAACGCTAAATAATTCAATTCCAATACTTAATTACAGATTTCCTATCATTCTTACCAAAAAGTCAAAAATCGACCCCGGGCTCGCTTGGTCAAAACCCGAGGTTCTGACGAAAATCCGATCACCCATTCACCCACGAGCCCGAATATGTATTTAGTTTTGAAATCCGACCCCAAAACGAGGTCTAAATTCCAATTATACAAAAAGCCATAACTATACCCAAATCCCTAATTTTCTACCCTTAAGAACATAATTTAGGGCTAGAAATCTAATGGGTGCTAATGGAAATGGAAGAAAATGAATCCAAGAGTACATACCTATGAATTTGTAGTGAAGTTCCCTTTCAAAAAATGCCCAATTTGGAGTTTGGAAGAAGAAGTTATGAGTTTTTTGAAGAATGCCCGAAATTGGTTCTGTTTTTAAAATACTGGACACTTACTCTATGCGTTTGCGAGCCTTGGCCGCGTTCGCATAAGCTTAATTCCCCAGGCCTACACATTCGCGGGCCACACGCCGTGTTCGCATAGTGCTATAGGATACCCAGCCCCAGCTCCCCTCTTACTCTATGCGTTCGCGAAGGCTGGACGCGTTCGCATAGAGTAACCTACTCAAAGCTCCGAGTTCGCGTCCCAACCAGTGCGTTCGCGTAGAACAAATCCTGCCCCTTCCCCGTTTACCCTTCGCATTTGCGTGGGTTACCACGCGTTCGCATAGAAAAAACACCTGGACACCAGCAAACAACAATAACACTAGATTTTTATAAGTAAAAATCACCCCGACGCATATCCGAAACTCACCCGAGCCCTCGGGGCTCCAAAACAAACATGTACACAACCTCAAAAACATCATACGGACTTACTCGTGCGATCAAATCGCCAAAATAACATCTTAAACAACGAATTGAGCATAGAAATCAAAGAAAAATCTCAAAACTTTCAAAGTCTCAAATTTTACAAATACGGGTTCGAATCACGTCAAACGACCTCCGTTTCTTACCAAATTTTACAGACATGTTATAAATATCATATTTAACCTAGACCAGGCTCCGGAACCAGAATACGGGCCCGATATCATAAATTTCAAATATAACCAAATTTTTAAAAACTCTTATAATTTCAATAAAACAATTTCTTCCAAAAATTCATTTCTCGGGCTTGGGACCTCGGAATTTGATTCCGGGCATACGCCTAAGTCCCATATTTTCCTACGGACCCTCTGGGACCGTCAAATCACGGGTCCGGGTCCGTTTACCTAAAATGTTGACCAAAGTCAACTTAAATTCAATTTTAAAGGCAAAACTAGCATTTTTCTCAGTTTTTTGTGAAAAAACTTCCCGGCTACACGCCCGGGCTGCGCATGCAAAACGAGGTGAAATAAAAGGAGGTTTTCAAGGCCTTGGAACACCGTTTTGACTTACAAAAATGAGAGATGACTTTTTGGGTCATCACATTCTCCACCTCTAAAACAATCGTTCGTCCTAGAACGGACATAGAAAAATACCCGAATCCGGGAAAAGATGGGGATATCGGCTCCGCATATCAGACTCGGACTCCCAGGTAGCTGCCTCAGCAGACTGACCTCTCCACTGGACACGAACCGAAGGATAACTCTTCGATCTCAACTGACGAACCTGCCGGTCTAATATGGTGACCAACTTCGCCTCATAGGTCAAATCCTTGTCCAACTAGACACAGCTGAAATCTAACGCATGTGCTAGGTCTCCGTGGTACTTCCGAAGCATAGACACATGAAACGCCGGATGCACAGCTGATAAATTCGGTGGCAACGCAAGTCTGTAGGCCACCTCTCCCACTTTGTTAAGAATCTCAAATGGACCAATGAATCTAGGGCTTAGCTTGCCCTTCTTCCCAAATCTCATCACGCCCTTCATGGGCGATAACGAAGCAATACCCGCTCCCCAGCATAAACACTGCACCAAGTCCAACCCGAGATGCATCACAATACACAGTATATGACCCTGAACCTGAGGGAAAAACCAACACCGACACCGTGGTCAAGGCTGTCTTGATCTTCTGAAAGCTCGCCTCACACTCATCCGAGCACCTGAACTGGGCACCCTTATGAGTCAACCTTGTCATCGGGGTTGAAATAGATGAAAAGCCCTCCACAAACCGACGTAGCCTGCTAAGCCCAAGAAACTCCGAATTTATGTAGCTGATGTGGGCCTAGACCAATCCTTGACTGCTGAAATCTTCTTGGGATCCACCTGGATACCCTTTGCTGATACAACATGACCCATAAATGCAACTGAACTCAACCAGAACTCACACTTAGAAAACTTGGCATACAATTGACTGTCCTTCAGAGTCTGAAGAACGACTCGAAGGTGCTGCTCGTGCTCCTCCCGGCTGCGGGAATAAATCAGAATATCATCAATGAAGACAATCACGAAGGAATCCAGATAAGGCCTGAACACTCAGTTCATTAAGTCCATAAAATCTGCTGGGGCATTTGTCAACCCGAATGACATCACTAAGAACTCATAATGCCCGTATCGAGTGCGAAAATTTGACTTAGGGACATCGGATGCCCTAATCATCAACTGATGGTAGCCAGATCTCAAATCGATCTTCGAAAATACCTTGGCACCCTAAATCTGATCAAGCAAATCATCAATTCGCGGCAATGGATTCTTGTTCTTGACGGTCACCTTGTTCAATTGCCGATAATCTATACACGTACTCATCGACCCATCCTTCTTCTTAACAAACAACACCGGCGCACCCCAAGGCGAGATACTAGGCTTAATGAAGTCTTTATCAAGCAAATCCTGCAACTGTTCTTTCAACTCCTTTAACTCTGGCGGGGCCATACGATACGGAGGAATAGAAATGGGCTGAGTGCCCGGAGCCAAATCAAAGCAAAAGTCAATATCCCTTTCGTGTGGCATACCCGGCAGGTCTGCAGGGAATACCTCTGGAAACTCACGGACTATGGGCACAGACTCCATAGAAGGAACCTCGGCACTAGAATCACGAACATAAGCCAAATAGGTCAAACACCCTTTCTCAACTATGCGCCGAGCCTTCATATATGAGATAACCCTGCTAGAAGAATGGCAAGGAGCCCCTCTCCTCTCCAATCGAGGCACTCCCGGCAAGGCCAACGTCACAATCTTGGCATGACAGTCCAGAATAGCATGATAGGGGGACAACCAATCCATCCCCAAAATAACATCGAAATTGACCATATCAAGGAGTAGAAGGTCTACTCCGGTCTCCAGATCACCGATAACCACTTTACATGAACAGTAGACTCGATCTACCACAATAGAATCACCTACCGGCGTAGATACATATACAGGAGTACTCAGGGAATCACGAGGCATAATCAGATAAGGAGAAAAATATGAGGACATGTAGGAACATGTGGATAAAACTGAAGCATCCCTGCTGCAAACTGAAACCATACCTATAATGACTGCATCGGAGGCCTCAGCCTCAGGCCTGGCGGGAATAGTATAACATCGGGGTTGTGCCCCACCAATCTGAACATCTTTGGGTCGACCTACTGCAGGCAGTCCTCTACCTCTAATAGTATGACCTCCACCACTAACTGTCTGGCCTCCACCCCTGGCACCTCGACCTCCACCCCTAGCTGGTTGAGGGGGTGGTGGAGCACCTGGTGCGAGAATCATAGCACGGGAACCCTGATGGTGAGAACCACTCGAGGCTCAGGGGAAAAATCTAGCAATGTGCCCTGGGCCACCACAAGTATAACAGGATCTCGGCTACTGAGACTGCTGGCCCTGAAACTGTCCCTGTTGACCGGAGTAACCACTCTGAAAACTTTGGAGCGGCGGTGCACTGATAGGAGTTGATGGTGCATTGTGGGATACCTGGAGTGCTGACTGAAAGGGTCTAGGAGTATGACCCCTACCAAAATAATCCCGCCTCCAGATGAGGCACCACTGAACCGGCCAAAATGACGAGGCCTTTTGTCAGACCCCTGACCACTACCCTGCAATAAGACCATCTCGACTCGCCTGACCACATTGGGCGCCTCCTGAAATGAAATATCACTGCCTTTCTCTCTAGCCATCTGTAGTCTAATCGACTGAGCTAGCCCCTCAATAAACCTCCTCTCCCTATCTCGGTCGGTGGGGAGTATCATGATAGCATGTCGGGCCAAAGTGATTAATCGGGTCTCATACTGTGTAACTGTCATAGAACCCCGCTGGAGACGCTCAAACTGCCTCCGGAGATCCTCTCTCTGGGTGACTGGAAGAAACTTCTCCAAGAACAAATCGGAGAACTGGGCCCAAGACAAGGGCAAAGATCCAGCTGGTCTGGTCAAGAAATAATCCCTCCACCAAGTCTTGGCGGGACCAGAAAGGCGAAAAGTAGCAAAATAGACCCCATTGGTCTCCACGATCCCCATGTTCCGAAGAACCTCATAGCAACTGTCTAAGTAATCCTGGGGATCCTCTGAAGATGCACCACTGTAAGTAGTAGTGAAAAGCTTGGTGAACCTGCCCAACCTCCACAAGGCATCAGCAGACATAGGTGCTCCATCACCGGTCTGAGCCATAATACCGACTGATCTATCCCAGTTGGCTGAGCTACTGGAGTCTGAAACTGAGGAGCCAACTGCTCCGCAGTGGAGTACCGGGAGTCTGGGCTCCTCCCCCAGCCTGAGAGACGGCTGGTGATGCAGGAAGCAAACCTGCCTGAGCGACACTCTCCATGAGGCCCACTAGGCGGACCAGAGCATCCTGGAGTACTTGGGTGGCAATGAACCCCTCGGGGACCTGAGCTGGCCCAACCAGGACTGTCTGGGCAGGAACCTCATCAACAAACTCTACCTGAGACTCTACCACTAGGGCTGCTTCTTTGGGCTGAGCTCTGCCCCTACCTCGGCCTCTAGCACGGCCTCGGCCTCGGCCTCGGACCCTCGTAGGAGCTGCAACTGGAGGCTCGGGCTGCTGATCAGTGGATAAAGAAGCACGTGTTCTCGCCATCTGCGAGAGAATAGAGTAAAAATTTAGTTAGCATTGAGAATTCAAATCGCACGACAGAGAAGAATAGATGTGAACTCATTCCTAGGCTCTGTAGCCTCTGGGGGATAAGCACAGCCATCTCCGTACCGATCCCTCAGACTCTACTAAGAATGTCCGTGAATTGTGAGGCCTCTGCAACCTAGTGCTCTGATACCAACTTGTCACGACCCGAATTTCCCACCGCCGGGACCGTGATG
>MDKJ01293731.1:0-17843 GCA_005239525.1 Nicotiana knightiana | reverse complement strand
AGATTTATATTTGCAACGCCCGTTTAGTCTTTATAGAAGACATAGTTGAGCGTGATCACGTGTTTTAATCAATCCAGGTAGCTCGGCAAATATCATCCAATCGAGGGTCGTGGAGCAGCTAGGCCTGCAAGATCAAATCGTACCCGCAGCTCGGGTCCTGAATGGTTTCAACATGGCCAGTGAAACAAATACAGGTGAAATCATTCTACTACATTCTCCGGTGAATGTAGCTGGAGCTATACAAGAAACCAAATTCCATGTAATCGAGGGCGACATGAGGTATAACGCCCTGCTAGGATGGCCCTGGATTCACAACATGAGGGCAGTCCCTTCGACTCTCCACCAAATGTTGAAATTCCCAATGCCAGGTGGGGTGAAAACGGTATATGGAGAGCAACATGATGCAAAATAAATGTTCACGGTCGATGAGGTAATACTGATATCGGCGCTTTCAATAAAAAAGGGATCGGAGGTCAAAGGAAAATAGGAGGCCAAATAGCAACCACAACCACCAGCCTCGACTCAGTCGGAAAAGCAGGGAATGGAAGAAGAAGACGACGACTATTGGATCCCTCGATCCTTCATTATTCTCGAATATTCTGACTCCACCAAATCAACAATCGAAGAGCTGGAACAGGTTATACTGATCGAGTACCTTCCTGAATGAAGGTATACCTGGGTACGAGGTTAACCCCCGAACTCAGGAAAAAATCTCATTTAATTTCTTATTGATAATATGGATTGTCTTGCTTGGTCCCACTTAGATATGACAGGATCTCACCGGATATAACAACACATCGATTGAGCCTAGACCCGAAGTTCAGACCGGTGAAACAAAAGAGAAGGCCCCAATCCGAGGTAAAGCATGCATTCAACAAGCACGAGCTAAATAAGCTTCTCAAAATAGGATCCATTCGGGAAGTAAAATATCCCGAATGGTTAGAAAATATAGTGGTAGTCTCTAAGAAGGGGAACAAACTTAGGATGTGCTTAGATTATAAGGATTTAAACAAGGCATGTCCCAAAGACTCTTTTCCACTGCCGAATATCGATCATCTGATCGATGCCACGGCTGGCCACGAGATCCTTAGTTTTCTCGATGCCTACTCTGGGTACAACCAAATTCAAATGAACCCGAAAGATTAGGAAAAGACTTTGTTCATCACTAAGTATGACAGATATTGTTATAACGTGATGCCTTTTGGACTAAAAAATGTTAGTGCTACTTACCAATGCCTAGTGAACAAATAGGTAAATTAATGGAGGTATATATTAGCAATATGCTAGTTAAGTCTCTGCGTGCAGAGAACCGTTTAACACATTTGCATGAAACCTTAAATATAATGAGAAAATACAACATGAAGCTCAACCCCGAGAAATGTGCTTTTGGTCGGTTCGGGCAAGTTCCTCGATTTTATGGTGTCGAATTGGGGATCGAGATCAACCATGATAAAATCATGGCAATGAAGACATCACAGTCATGGACAGTGTTAAGGCCGTGCAAATATTGGCATGGCGAATAGCCGCCTTGGGCCGATTTATCTCGAGGTCATCAGATCGAAGTTATAGGTTCTTCTCACTGCTAAAAAACAAAAACAATTTTGCCTAGACCCCGAAATGCCAACAGGCGTAAGAAGAGTTAAAACGGTAACTATCGAGCCCATTATTGCTTTTATACTCCAAAAATGGACGAACAACTTTACTTATACTTAGTAGTTCGGAAGTCGTGGTAAGTGGTGTTCTAGTTTGAGAAGATCAAGGTAAGAAATTTCCCGTTTATTATGTAAGTCGAACTTTAGACGAGGCCAAAACCCGGTACCCACACTTAGAAAAATTGGTGCTTGCTCTAATAAGAGCCTCTAGGAAACTAAAATCATATTTTTAATGTCACCCAATATGCATAGTAGCCACTTATCCTCTTTGTAATATTTTGCATAAGCCCGGACTATCGGGGCGATTGGCCAAATGGGTCGTCGAACTCCGTGGGTATGATATCGAGTATCAACCCCGAACGGCCATCAAGTCTCAAATCTTAGCAGACTTCGCGGCCGACTTCACGCTAGCACTCGTACCCTAGGTCGAAAAGGAACTATTGTTAAAATCGGGTACATCATCAGGGGTGTGGACCCTTTTTACAGACGGTGCTTCGAATGTGAAAGGGTCCGAGCTAGGCATCGTTTTGAAACCGCCCATGGGCAATACAATTAGGGAGTCTATCAAAACTTCTAAGTTTACTAACAACGAGGCCGAGTACGAGGCCATGATTGCAGGTCTCGGACTAGCTAAAACCTTGGGAGCGAAGGTCATCGAGGCTAAATGTGACTCCCTACTGGTGGTAAACCAAGTCAACAGAACTTTCGAGGTTCGAGAGGATAGAATGGAGAGGTACTTGGATAAATTGCAGGTAACATTACATCGGTTTAAAGAATGGACCTTACAACATATACCTCGAGAACAAAACAATGAAGCCGATGCCTTTGCAAATTTGGGATCATCAGTCGAAGACGAAGAAATCAGCTCGGGGACCATCGTACAGCTTTCGAAGTTAGTAATCAAGGAAGGCCATGCCGAAATAAACTACACAAGCCTAACTTGGGATTGGAGGAATAAATATATCGAGTATCTACAATATGGGAAGCTCCCATCGGACCCTAAGGAATCAAGTACTGTACGAACAAAAGCTGCTCGATTCACATTGGCTGAAGATGGAACATTATACAGGAGGATGTTCGATGAATCGTTGGCAGTATGCTTGGGACTAGGAGACACCGATTACGTCCTACGAGAAGTTCACGAGGGTACTTGCGGGAACCATTCCGGTGCCGAATCACTATTTCACAAAGTCATCAGAGCAGGATACTATTGGGACAATATGGAGAAAGATACTAAAGAATTCGTTTGAAAATGCGATAAGTGCCAAAGGTATGCACCGATGATCACAAACTAGGAGAGAAACTTCATTCAGTCCTATCCCCGTGGCCATTCATGAAATAGGGAATGGACATCGTCGGCCCTCTGCCATCAGCCCCAGGTAAAACTAAATTTATTTTATTTATGACTGACTATTTCTCTAAGTGGGTTGAAGCACATGCCTTCGAGAAATTCAAAGAAAAATAAGTTATAGACTTCGTCTGGGATCACATCATATGCCGATTCGGGATACCTTCCGAAATCGTATGCGACAATGGAAAATAATTCATCGACAGCAAAATAACAAAGTTTCTTGAAGATCATAAAATAAAAAAGATCTTATCGACACTGTATCATCCTAGTGGGAACGGATAGGCCAAATCAACAAACAAGACCATCATTTAGAATCTGAAGAAAAGATTGAATGACGCCAAAGGAAAATGGAGAGAAATTTTACTCAAAGTCCTTTGGGCATATCGAACAGCGTCAAAATCCAGTACGGGCAACACCGTTGTCCTTAGCATATGGCACCAATGCCCTGATCCTAGTTGAATTCGGGGAACCCAGCGCCAAATTTTGGTACGCAACAGAAGAGTCAAATCACGGGGATATGAGCACGAGTCTCGAACTACTAGATGAAAAATGGGAAGCCACCATCGTCCAAATGGCCGCGCAAAAGCAATGCATCTAAAGGTACTATAATCGAAGGGCCAACGTTCGCCACTTTAGAATCGGGGATTTAGTTCTCAGAAAAGTCAGACTCAATACTCAAGAACCAAACGAAGGAAAACTCGAACCAAATTGGGAAGGACCGTATCAGTTCCTTGACATCGTGGAAAAGGAATCATTTAAGATTGGCACGATGAACGGCGAACAACTACCAAATAATTGGAACATATCACTCCTCAAACGATTTTATTGTTGAGGTATGACTTCCTGTTTTTTTATTTTTTGTACTAACTTATTTCAGTTGTTTGAGTAAAGGCATCGAAGTTCTCTCCAAACATGCAGTCCTTAGGTCTCAAAGCACACTTGCACTATTTTTCCCTTCGACCGGTTTTTGTCCCAAGTGGGTTTTTACGGCAAGATTTTTAATGAGGCACGTGCTAACTTAGAGTATCTGAAGCTTCTTTACAATCAAACTCAAACACTGGGGGGCATCACCCTCGAATGTTATGTTTTCAAGGAAAATACTTCATGTCAACAGGGTCTCGATAGAAAAATTTTGTAAAGGACCAAACAGTTGAATGAACCGTGTCCATGTAGATTGCTCGAGCCCTAGTGGCAAAATATGTACGCATGTACGGACTATTGAAAGAAGAATTTTCCTTACCAAATGGATGAAATTTCTCCTTTACAAGTTTCATACTTATGATTTGGGTTGATTACCCCCTTTATCCTTCTTATTTTCATGGCAACAAAATATCTTAGTAGGGTGCTCAAGCAATTAGGAAAATTTCCTGATTTCAATTTCCATCCTAAATGTGCTAAAATGAATCTGATCCTATTGGGGTTTGCAGATGACTTACTCTTATTTTGTAGAGGGGATGTTATGTCTGTTCATATGCTATTTGATAGGTTTCAAAGTTTTTTTAAAGCCTCTGGTTTGGTTGCAAACTTGAGCAAAAACTCTGTTTACTGTGGAGGTCCAAAATGATATCCATAATCTCTTGGGATTCAGCAAAGGGGAACTCCCTATTAGATACTTAGGGGTCCCTCTAAGCACCAAGAGAGTATTTGTTGTTCAATGCCAACCTCTTTTTGATAAAATCTTGGGAAGGATTAAATTCTGGACTACTAGATTCTTATCCTATCCTGGTAGATCCCAATTGGTAAAGTTAGTGTTGTTCTATACAAGTCTTCTGGGCGCAGATCTTCATCTTACCCAAGAAAGTTGTTAAATTCATTGAAGCTACTTGTAGACATTTCCTTTGGTCTGGTGGTACTGAGTTGTCAATAAAAGCTTTGTTAGCTTGGGATAGGGTCTGTTATTCAAGGTCGGCCTGTGGTTTAAATATTCTAGACATGGCAATTTGGAATAAAGTAGCAATTAGTAAACTGTTGTAGAATATTTGTAGGAAAAAAGATAAACTTTGGGGGAAGTGGATTCATTGTTACTATGGGAGGAACATGAATATGTTTGAAGAATGTCCCGAAGAAAGCATCTTGGATCGTTCAGAAGATTTTGAAAGCCATAAAGTACTTTAATGAAGCAGGTTATATATTGAATGAGGTACAAAATATGGAGAAGTTCTCTACAAAGTAATTTTACTTGAAGTTAAGGGGTACATTCCAGAAAGTAGCATGGAGAAAACTTGTGTGTAACAACCAAGGTCTACCCTAATGGATTTTCCTATTCATATTAGCTGCACTTGGGAGATTATATACAAGAGATAGATTATTCAAGTGGGGTGTGACTCAAGATCAATTTTGTCCCTTATGTGAGCAAGATCATGAAAGCTTGGCCCATTTGTTCTTTACCTATGAGACCACTACACAAATCTAGAAGAAGCTATTCAACTGGATAGGTGTCACTTGAAATCCAATAGCCTGGGAAGATGAACTATGGTGGGCGATACAACATGCTAGTGGGAGCAGTCCAAGAGCTGAGGTATATAGATCCTACTAGTATGTTTACCATGTATGGATGGAAAGAAATTATAGAGTGTTTCAAGGCAAGCAACAAAGTATTGAGGTACTTGCTAGATAGATAGTTCAAGAAATCTATTTTAGAGGTTCAATGAAGGTGAAGATTGAAAATTGGCTGGAGAACTTAAACTACTACTCAACCTAATTATTGTTGTTACTGAGATGATCATTTTGCTATTTTAGTTCTAAGCTTAGACTGAAGGTTGGGACTTGATGTCCAATATTCAGTGTTTGTATTTTGTACATAACTCCAATTTTGATAATAAAAATCTAACTAATTACCAAAAAATATATATGTTTAAGTAATTACTATATCGTTTAATTACTAGGTTTTGTAATTATATTAAATCAAATTACAAGGTTTCCTTCCAAATAGACTCTTGAAGAAAATTAAAAACAGGCAAATTGTGACAATTTTGCCAAATTTATTTCAAGTAGTGATAACATTTAAGATACATTCAAGTGGAATTCTTGAAAGAACAACTCTTGATTTTCTCAATCAACGCAATGAGCTGTGAATGAGATGAACCACCTTCTTCAGTGGCATTCTTCAATTTTTCTGCCATTAACTTAGCATTTACTCGAATTTTCCTACTTTTCTCTGAATCACACATCAAACACTTGAAAGCAACCTCCAATTTCTCTTTCGAAACCACCGGACTCGACACAATAAATCCCGAGTTCCAGACATCTACTCCGACTCCGATTCCAAGTCCAAGTTGCTCCAAAATCTTTTTGCTATAAAAATTCTCTGAAAATAAGGGCTATGTAATCACCGGTACACCTACTGTTAAAGCTTCTAGTATTGAATTCCAACCACAATGAGTCAAGAATCCTCCAATTGCACGATGTTTCAAGATTAATACTTGTGGCGCCCAACCTTGGATAATTAAACCCTTTTTATTCTTTTCTACAATATTTTCCTTGAAACCATTAGGCCACCAATTAAAATGGTCGTTCTCGCCATCTTCTTTATTTTTCTCCTGCTCTCTAACCACCCAAATAAATGGACAACTTGCAACCTCTAATGCTAATGCAATTTCGCTAAGCTGATCATTGGGAAATCTTACCATGCTCCCAAAGTTCACATAGAGAACAAAGTTCTGTTCTTGTTTTTCCAGCCAATTCAAACAATCACTGTAACCTTTCCAAGGGTCAGAAGAGGAATTGAAGTTTGAAATTTCTTTTGAACTTTTTACACATTCCAGTTTGTTGATAAACAGAGAGAGGGGGCCAATGTGCCAACCTTTTCTCCCTCTAACTTTTTCATAGACTTCGACATAAGCAGGTTCGAGCTCAGAACAAGTGTTATGAATAATACCATAACTATGAAGCTCAGATTCTAGGTTTTCATTTACCATTGGACTGAAATCAGTCTCCTCTATAAGGAAATCTTCTATTTCTGAGCGTTTCATTTTGATCTCGTGAGGTAATCCAGGGATCAAGAAAAGCTCAGAATCAGAAGCCACTTTCATATGAGGTGTGTATTCTTTAAGAAAATGCCAAGCACATTGATGTATTAAAGTCGCAGGTTGAAATGAGTACCTCGGAATTTTCAACTTCTCAGCTAAATCAACAGTCCAAGGAAAAAACATGTCGGAGACAATGCATTGAGGATTGAGCTGCCGAATTAACTGTTCCATGGGGTTTTGGAGCAGCATAAAGCCATAACATACTTTGCTAACAATTTCCATTGAAGGACTAGCGATAATATTTTCAACTCCCTCAGGTAAGCCGGCTTCATCTGCCGGAAATTTAACCGCTTCGACGGAGATTTCGCTGCCCAATTCGAGGCAGTCTTTATCGACTGAGGATTGAAAAAGGAGAGCATTTTTTGGAGTAGTAATTATGGTGATTTTGAGGCCTCCGTGGAAGGCGAAAAGTCGAGCAATGTTTACCAATGGAGTTATATGGCTATTCATAGTATATGGAAGGAACACCACATGTGCCATTGCCGCCGGTGACTTACAATGATTACAGTAGTAAACAAGTCACAGAACGGAAATAATGCAGTAGACTACGCAGAGATGGAGCTAGTTCAAAGATTTATGGGTTCACTTTTACTTGTCCACTATTTACTTTGTACTTCCCATAATAAATAATAAATAAAGTGTATAATTTACCATGATACCCATATTAATTGATGTATAATCTTAATTGATTTGGAAAATAATTTGAAATGATTAATTAATGCTAATGGCAAAACATGAAAAATAAATTATTTTTCTCTTGATTTGCGAAGAGTGACAAGTAAAATAAAAATTTATTTTTAGAATAGTAGACAAGTAAAAATAAATGGAAGGAGTACTAGAAAGTTCTTTAAATATATAATAATATTTACCTTGGAACTGTATTCGTTGGTTCGTTATTATATACTCCCTCTGTTTCACAATAAGTGATTTTTTTGTCTTTTTTTTGTGGTCCAAATATTTAATTTTTTCAGATTTCAAGAATAAATGAATTATTTTTTTCCTACATTGCCCTTGGAATAAATAGTGTTGGAGTGTGTATTAGGAGTATTTATGTGAAGAGATAGTAAAAGTTAATATGGTCAATTTCGTTGCTAACTAATGTTAAAAGTTGAATTTCTTAATCTGTTGAAAACAACCGTGAAATGGAACTTTCATGATGGAGCAAGAACTAGCATGAAAGTCGATCTATTACGACCGGCGCGGTTGTTCCTATTTCAGTTTCTTCTACGATCACCTCATATTGATAAAAAGTCCATCGAATAATTTTGTATGAAAATAAAGAAAGAATGCCAAAAATTCACTTATTAAGGACCGCATGAAGTATTAACTTGATATCGCTATAGGAACTCATAAATACTTTATAACCACCAATGTGTCATAAGTTGAACAAAATCTTGTTCCCTCTGTTAAGTTTTAGTTGTCAAGTATTTTAAAAATAAATTTTTATTTTTACTTGTCACTTTTCGCATATTAAGAGAAAAATAATTTATTTTTCCTGTTTTGCCCTTAATATTAATTACTCATTTCAAATTATTTTTTAAAACTATTAAAACTATACACCAATTAATATGAATATCATGATAAATTATATACTATATTTATTTATTTTAATAAATTTATAAAGGTAATAGTGGATAAATAAAAGTGAACTAATGGAGTATTAAGGAGTTTGCAATCATACAAAAAAATTGTTGAATTTTGAAAGTAGCTATCTGAATGTGCAATAAATGTTGGGACAAACTTCCAAGCTCAACCCAAGGTAATCTTTGTTGCCTTTTGCGTTGTGTCCAAAAAGTTGAAGTTGAAACTGTTACGACGATATTTGACCTTTTGCGTTGTGTCCAAAAAGTTGAAGTTGAAACTGTTACAGCGATATTTGAGCTTAGTGTCTCTGTCACCTCTCAACATAGATTTAAATGTCTTTATCTTCCCAAAATTTCAGCACCAAATCTGTTTAATTATATTTTTTGTCAACACCTCAATAAGGAGATTTCACCTCAACACCTGTGCCTGACACGGGTCTGTCTTCTTTTATTGCTTCATTGCGCACACATTTACGATTTTTGTCATTTCATAACTTACTCCCTCCTTTCCATTTTAATCGACTGTTTTCGTAAATAATAATAAATTTATCTTTTAGTATTCATTGTTAAAGTAAAAATATCACATGTTTCTAATTAAAGTTTAATTTTTGTTTGTATAAGTTTTAATTATACCCAATCATCTTGACCTCGACAAATAAGTCAACACACTATGATCCACATCGATCACTCATATAAACTTGTACTTCACTATTTTATGTATAAATATTTAATCAAATATTTCTTTTAATAATATTAGTATTATTTTATAAAAATAATTATATTAACTTTCGAACATAACAAATATTTCTAGATTCTTTATTTCAAGCGCAACTTTAAAATAAAATTAATTTTTCTTAAATATTTAAAAAAATTAAATATTATAAATCATAAAAAATAAAATTAAAAAATCAATTAAAGTTGACTAAAGTAATAATGGGATTATAGAAGAAGGATTAGTGCGATGGTAGGTTTCCTTCTTAACTGGGAATTATGAATTTTATAAGAAAATTACACGTACTCCTAAAACAAAACTGCGTACATTATTTAGCTTTGAATTTTTGTCATGGCAATGTGTTTACCCTCAAAATTAGATAAAAATTGAATTTGTAAGTGGATTTAAGGATACATGGTCTAACTTGATATAAAACGATAAATTAGATTGCAATTGAAATAAACAAAGAACAAGCGAAAAATCACACAAGTAGAACAATCTTAGCCTTGGAAGGTTAGCCACCCTCGAGCCAAACGTGCTTTGATCGATATCATGACAGAATAAAAACTTAAAAGAGCAAAAGATTAAAGAGAAACAATAATAATATATTGCTTTGTATATGTGTTACAATGTCTTTAATGATTTATCTGACCCCCCTTTATATAGTAAATGAGTCATACTCTAGGTACATTTCTATAAAAAGGTAAAAATCCCTTGATTCGCTGATTGTCGGTTCCTTACTTGTTCCCGCCGTAATGTCCGATTGGTCACAGATATTTCGGTTTTCTGCTAGTTATCTTGACTATGTTTCTCCGAGCTCGTTCGACGCTAAGGTCAACACCGGACTCAATATTCTCAAAGGCAGGTGTTCCGGCCTCGGGTTCTAGCTCGGTGGTACTCGAGGTCGATCTTCAGTCCTTAGTCGCCACGTACCAAGCCTAATCTACCAAGTTGTAAGCGAGCTCAATTTCGACCGTATACAGATAGTCCCCTCGTTTTTCGAAGATTAGACGACGAGAAACGACATGAACTTCTAATCCTTACTTCGATATTTTATGACAGAACGACAAAATAGTCGAAACATGTGATGACCCAAAAGGTCATCTTATATTTTAGAACTCAATTCTGATCTAACCGTAAAAATCTCATTGTTATCCTCCTTGATTTGCGTGTGCAGTCCGGACGTATTTCCGGAAAGCTTTTATGTAAAAAATTGATGAAATGATAATTTTTGGCCTTAAAAGTAGATTTTTGTTGACTTCGGTCAACATTTTGAGTAAACGGACCCAGACCCGTATTTTGACAGTCCTGGTGAGTCCGTAGTGAAATATGGAACCTGAGCGTATGTCCGGAATCGAATTCCAAGGTCCCTAGCTTGAGATATTAATTTTTGTTAAAAATTGAAAGACTGAAATTTTAATGGTTTTAAGAAATTGGTTAATGTTTGATCTTGTTGGTATCATGTTCGTACTTTGGTTCCGGAGCTCGGTACAGGTCCGATATGATATTTATAACTTATCTGTGAAATTTGATGAGAAATAGAACCGATTTGACGTGATTCGGACGTCCGATTGTGAAAATAGGAATTTCAAAGTGTTCTTTGGAATTACATGTGATTTGGTGCTAAATTCATAGTTCTAGGTGTTATTTTGGTGATTGGATCGCACGAGCAAGTTCGTAAGATGTTTTTAGACGTGTGTGCATGTTTGGTTTGGAGCCCGAGGGCTCAGGTGAGTTTCAGATAGGCTACAAAGTTAAATGAACTTAGGAAAAATAGCTGGTGTGCTTTAGGTCTGCAGGTCTCGCAATTGTGAGGTCTAGCTCGCAAATGCGAGCCTCGCATTTGCGAAGAAACATCACATTTGCGAGCATGGGCTGGGACTGGGTACTCTCACATTTGCGAGGTTAGTGTTGCATTTGCGGAAGTTTGATGTTCACAATTGCCAAAAACCAGTTCTTCTCCAATTCATAGGTAAGTGATTCTTAACTCGTTTCTTTCAATCTTTCACTTCTTTTTACAAGATTTCAACCGAAAATATAGGAATTTCATGATAGAAATTAGGGGTTTGGGTAGAACTAGGGATTTTTGGAAAATTAAAAATTAGACCTCAATTTGGGGTCGGATTTCGAAATTAGTTATATATTCGGGCTCGGTGGTGAATGGGTTTTGGTCCGAACCTCGAGTTTTGACCAAGCGGTTCGGGATTGATTTTTTACTTTTGGGGGGAAAGTTTGGGAAACCTAAATTTATGTATTGAAATTAATTTCTTTAGCAATATTTGATGTTATTAAGTTAATTATGGCTAGATACGAGTGTTTCAGAGGTGGAAACTAGAGGAAAAGCGATAATTGAGTAGTGAGTGGCCTCTGGATCAAGGTAAGTGTTGTGTCTAACTTTGACTTGACGGAATTAGGAACCCTCGGGCTATGTGAATATGTGAAATCCATGCGAGCGGCGTATATGCGAGGTGACGAGTGCTTATACGTCGCCAAATTATCAGTTTTTCTTGATTTACTGTTTTCCGTTAATTATTTCATTCCTTGTCTTAATTGTTATATGCTCGAAATGCTTCCATGCTTAACTACTATGTGTTAATCAATATCATCTCATGTTAGATATGTTAGTTCTTCCCATAGGTCCCCTAATCCATGCTATTTGCTTAATTTAAATTGTTTGCACCTTTTAAATTGTAAACTGATGGATTGGTCTCGCTGTGTAGTATTATTTGAGTAGATTTTATATTGATCAAGGTTTCCTTTGCTTGGTTCAGTTTGATATTTATTTATCGTAAAGGCCTTGTGATTTAGGTTGTAAATTGACTGTGTACATTGAGGGTTTGGTACTGATATGGTGGGATCAGGCTGCACGCCACAGCATGAGGAATAAGGGAGGATTGATATGGAGGAATAAAGGGTAAATATGTTTATACGGTGGGATCGGGTTGCATGCTGCAACATGAGGAATAAGGGTGAAACGATATGGTGAAATAAGGGTGAATTATCTTATTGATATTGATATATGATGGGATCGGGTTGCGCGCCGCAACATATATATATATATTATTTACTATTATTTTTATTTTATGGAGGAATAAGGGAGAATTTTGTGATGTCTGGTGGAATCGAGTTGCGCACCGCAACAAAACTATATGTTTCTATTTCCTGAACTGCATCTCTTTATGGTATTTCTTTCATTATCTGATATAGTAAGGATTGGTAATTTTGGATGACACTGGTTCACTCTAGAGGCCGTGGCTATCGGTTTCAGTTAGCTGTTTGGTTCTCTCCTTTATTTCGATTATTCTATCATTTATATACTACATACAAGTTTTGTATAGATGCCCCGCCTTAGCCTCGTCACTACCTCATCGAGATTAGGCTCGACTCTTTCCAGTACATGAGGTGGGTTGTACTGATACCACACTCTGCACATTGTGCAGATTTTGGAGACGGTCCCATCAACGGTTATTAGTGAGCTCGGATTGGATATCTGTGTAGACTTAAGGTACGGCTGTTCAGCGCCCGCAACACCTGGAGTCCCTATCCTTTTTTTTAGTTGTATAACTTCATTCAGACAGATTTATACTTATTTCAGACCTTTATGTGTATTACTTTAGAAGCTCGTGAACTTGTGACACCAGATTCAGGGATTTGTGATTGACGATTGGCTGTTTAATTTACGAATTTTTACTTAGAACATATCTGTTATTTTAGTTCGTTATCAATGTTATTGTTTAAAATGCTACAAGAAGTAAAAATGTTCTAACGTTGGCTTTCCTAGCCAATGAACTGTTAGGCGCCATCACGATCCCAACGGTGGGAATTCGGGGTCATGACAAGTTTGTATCAGAGCACTAGGTTACATAGGTCTCACGTGTCACGAGCAAACTTAGTGGAGTCTGGAGGATCGGTACAGAGACGTCTGTACTTATGTCCCAGAGGCTATGAAGTTTAGGAACAAATTTCACTTTTATTCAACTCTGTCGTGCGATTTACTATCTCAATACTGATTGAACTCTCCTATTCTTATTCTCTCGCAGATGGCGAGAACATGTATCGCTTCTTCAGCTGAGCAGCAGCCAGAGCCTCCAGGAGCAGCTCCTACAAGGGGCAGAGGTCGGGGCCTAGGCCGTGCCAGAGGTCGAGGCTGGGTCAAGGCTCAACCTAGAGCCCGAGTAGCAGCCCCGGCTGTGGATCCTCAGGTAGAGTTCGATGAGGAGGTTCCAACTGAGACAATTCCTGCCGGACCAGCTCAGGTCCCATAGGGGTTTATTTCCACCCCAGTGCTTCAGGATTCTTTGATCCGATTGGTGGGACTTATGGAGAGTGTGGCCCATACTGGTGCATTCCCTATGACACCAACCGTATCTCAGGCTGGAGGAGGATACCAAACTCCTGCTACTCACACTCCGGAGCAGATGGCTCCCCAGTTTCAGACTCCAGCAGCTTATCCAGTCAAAGTAGTCCAGCCGGTTGCTTCGACACAGCCCGGTGATGGGTCAGCTATGTCTTCTGAGGCCTTATGGAGATTGGATAAGTTTACCAAGGTCTTTCCAGTTCATTTCAGTGGTTCTACTTTAGAGGATCCCTAGGAGTATCTTGATAGCTGTCATGAGGTTCTTCGGAACATGGGTATATTGGAGACCAATGGGGTCGAGTTTGCTGCTTTTCAAATGACTGGTTCCGCCAAGAAATGGTGGATAGATTATTTGTTGACCAGACCAGCTAGGTCTCCTGCTCTTACTTGGGATCAGTTCTCACATCTCTTCTTAGAGAAGTTTCTGCCTATCACCTTGAGAGAAGAGCGCCACCGTCAGTTCGAGCATCTCCAGCAGGGCAGCATGACTGTTACTCAGTATGAAACCCATTTTATGGATCTGGCCCATCATGCTATTCTTCTGCTTCCTATCGAGAGAGAGAGGGTGATGGGGTTTATTGAGGGACTTGCTCAGCCTATTAGATTTCATATGGATAAGGAGACTAGGAGAGAGATTTATTTTCAGGATGCGGCCAATGTCGCCAGGCGAGTCGAGATGGTTCTTGGACAGGGAGGTCAGGGGTTAGATAAGAGTCCTCGTCATTCCGGTGGGTTCAGAGGCGCCTCATATGGAGGCAAGGGTACTTTTGCTTGAGGTCATCCTCCTAGGCTATTCCATTCAGCGCTTCAGGTATCCCACAGTGCTTCATGGAGTCGTGGTTCTTATGTACCTTCTTCTGAGAAGCCAGCCTATAGTGCACCACCAGCTCCTATCAGGGCACCTACTCTTCAGAGTTATTATCGTGGTCGGCTAGCTCATCCGGGTCAGTCTCAGTTTCCACAACCACAGTATCAGGATGGATGTTTTGAGTGTGGTGATAATAGGCATATCCGGAGGACCTGTCCGAGATTATTGGGTGTTCAGTCACAGTATCAGGGTTCTCGTGCCATGGTTCTGGAACTAGTTGCTACACCGCCTACTCAGCCAGCCAGAGGTAGGGGACAGGTAGCCAGAGGTAGGGGCCAGACTATTAGAGGTAGAGGTCAAGCCGTTAGAGGTGGAGGCCCGCCAGCTAGAGGTCGTCCTAGGGATATGATTCAGAGTGGTGGGGCCCAGCCCCGGTGTTATGATTTTCCATCCAGACCTGAGGTTGCATAATCCGATGCTGTTATTACAGGTACTATTTCAGTTTGCAATAGATATGCCTAAGTTCTATTTGATCTGGGGTCTACTTACACCTATGTGTCATCTTATTTTGCTTCATATTTGGTTGTGCCTTGTGATTCCTTGTGTGCCCCTATATATGTGTCCACACTTGTGGGGGATGCTATTGTTGTAGATCGTGTATATTGTTTGTGTGTGGCCACTATTGGGAGTCTTGAGACCAGTGTAGACCTTCTGCTCTTAGATATGGTGGATTTTGATGTTATATCGGATATAGATTGGCTATCACCTTATCATGCTATTTTGGACAGTCATGCCAAGACAGTGACATTAGCCTTGCCGGGGTTTCCTCGATTAGAGTGTAGAGGGACTCTTGGCCATTCTACCAGCAGGGTTATTTCTTATATGAAGGCTCAGCGTATGGTTGAGAAGGGGTGTTTGGCCTATTTGGCTTATGTTCGTGATTCTAGTGCTGAGGTTCCTTCTATGGATTCTGTGCCTGTTTTTCGTGAGTTTCCAGAGGTATTTCCTGCAGACCTTCTAAGGATGCCACCCGACAGGGATATTAACTTTTGTATTGATTTGGCTCTGGGCACACAACCCATTTCCATTCCGCCATACTAGATGGCCCCACCAGAGTTGAAAGAGTTGAAGGAACAGTTGTAGGATTTTCTTGATAAGGGCTTTATTATACCTAGTGTCTCGCCTTGGGGCGCACCGATTTTGTTTGTGAAGAAGAAGGATGGGTCTATGAGGATGTGTATAGATTATTGGCAGTTGAACAAAGTCACCATCAAGAACAAGTATCCATTGCCGAGGATTGATGATTTATTTGATCAGCTTTAGGGTGCCAAGGTGTTTTCGAAGATTGATACGAGAACTGGCTACCATTAGTTGAGGATTAGGGCATCCGATGTCCTTAAGACAACTTTTCAGACGCGGTATGGGCACTATGAGTTTCTGGTGATGTTCTTTGGGTTAACCAATGCCCCAACAACATTTATGGATTTGATGAACCGAGTGATCAAGCCTTACTTGGATTCCTCTGTGATCGTATTTATTGATGACATTTTGATATACTCCCGCAGTCGGGAGGAGCATGAGCAGTGCCTTAGGACAATGATCTAGACTCTGAGGGACGGTCAGTTGTATGCCAAATTTTTGAAGTGCGAGTTTTGGTTGGATTCAGTCGCTTCCTTGGGTCACGTTAGAGGGCATTCAGGTAGATACTAAGAAGATTGAGGTAGTCAAGAACTGGCCTAGACCCATGTCAGCCACGAAGATTAGGAGCTTCTTGGATTTGGCGGTTATTACTATCGATTTGTGGAGGGGTTTTCATTTATAGCAGCTCCGTTGACTAGGTTGACCCAGAAGGGTGCCCCGTTCAGATGTTCGGACGAGTGTTAGGCGAGCTTTCAAAAGCTCAAGAGATCTTTGACTACATCGCCAATGTTGGTGTTACTATCAGGTTCAGGATCTTACATGGTATATTTTGATGCCTCCCATGTTGGGCTCAGAGCAGTATTGATGCAGGAGGCAGGGTGATTGCATATGGGTCTCGGCAGCTGAAGGTTCATGAGAAGGATTACCCTGTCCATGATTTATAGTTGGCAACCATTGTTCATGCACTGAAGTTTTGGAGGCACTATCTTTATAGCGTGTCATGTGAGTTTTTCACGGCTCATCACAACCTTCAGTATTTTTTCAAGCAAAAGGATATCAATTTGAGGCAGAGGAGGTGGTTGGAGCTATTGAAAGACTATGATATCACCATCTTGTATCATTTGGGGAAGGTGATCACGCTCAACTATGTCTTCTATAAAGACTAAACGGGCGTTGCAAATATAATCCTGGGGTATTATGCCCAGAGTCGATCCCTCAGGGAATTGACGTATCAAGCAGGCTGTTTAAATTAGTAATCAGCTGTCACCTGATGTTGTTTAAGTTACTAATACTAAATATTAAAAGCAAAGGTTAATTATACTAAGGTATAAACAATTGTAATAAAATTTAAGGTTATAGTTTCCCCCGCTGGTGAACTTACTTCTCGGATACTTCGTATAGCTTGATTAATCGTCTCTATCAATCATGAACGCTCTATCTACCATAAATCTCTCTCAAGTAATTATGATAATTTACTAGACGCACTCTCTCAAGTTACGCTAGCTAGATTGCATTACAGTTCACTTAGATTGCACCCGAAGTATCGTTATCTCTAATCCAACCTCTAAACCCTCGGTTATGACTTTCGTCTATACTCTGGGAGTGGTGTTGTTCAAACAATTACCTAAATATGCACTCTCTCTCAAGTAGATACATAATAAATAGGCACAGCTAATTGAGGGCCCTTCAATCAACTACAACAAGAACGTAGTTGAACAAATAGAGTTTAATCAACCAATCAAAGCTATATTAATATCACAATAAGTTTATTCCCCAACGGGTTCCACAAGAAATTAGCTAAACAAATTCATAAGAATAAAATCTAAAACAACTAGCATAATTAAACTACAAAGTAAGGAAGAAAATATGTACAAATTGATGTTTTGCCTTCGATTCACTCTAAACTCGAATCTCTGTGTATCCCTGTGAATCTCCCTTTGTAGTTGTGTTTTAGGAGTCTATTTATAGGTTTAGGGTGAACCCTAACCGTGTAGGAGACTTCTATTTCAATTAGAAAACACTTAAACCCGTCAAAACTCGATTTCTGGCCGAACTGGGGACCTGGCGTTTGGACCCAAACGCCTGGCTAACGCCAGGCCAGGGCTGGCGTTTCAGCCCAAACGCCTGGCTAACGCCAGGCAGGGTCAGTGTGTTTGGCTCTGTCGCCCGGCTATCCCCCGGGTGTCTCTTTTCGCATGGCTCTGTCGCCCGG